>APFE030314656.1:36217-141709 GCA_000404065.3 Pinus taeda
CTCTCAAAATGACTAAGAAAACACATAATATAGGCAAGCTAACCTCTTCCCTTGCCTCTAGGGGTCGAGCTCATTCTTCTAGGAGCAGTTTGGACTAATTCCAAACTAAGCACTAGATAATAGGCATCTCAACAACTTGCCTCTATTACTTAGCTAACTGATTCATGCATTAATTTTCACTTTTTACATCAAGGAAGCTTCTAGAAGAGTAAAGAGAGGTAAAATCTATCAAAGTGCCATGAAAATATTACATTTATGCATCATCTACAAGTAAAAATAATCAACCATAGTCAAAACAGTGTTTTTTGACCAAAAAAGTCAATTCTGGCAAAGTTTGCTCTCATGTCCGCGCCCCTTGTCTCTCGTGTTTGCGCACCTTTGCAGCAACTTTTGAGTGGGTTCCACTGGTCCAAATCAGGTGCAAGATGGCTCATTGGAAAGCTTGGTCTGTCTACTTTCCATCCCAAGTGGCATTTCTGAATTTGGAGTTGTTTTGCCCCCTCAAAAACCATTTCTCCCAAGGTCACTTTCTGCAACTCAAAAAGTGGGCAGAAAGTCATTTTTTTGATGTATTTTGAGCTTTTGGAGGCTCAAATCTCAAAATTAAGCTTCTCCCGAGTATTGGTAATTTTTCTCTTTGCATTCCCTTTCCAAAAATGCCAAGTTTTCAAAATTCCGAGCAGTCCTTCAAAATGTCCGCGCTCGGGACGCGGACGTGGCACGGGGAAAACCTGTAAATGGCACAAAAAATTCACAAATGACAAAATTTTCTCCAAATTTCTTGAAATTTGGGCTGGGAGTCCCCAATCAAGTACCATTCTCAACCAAAGAGGATTTGGCCAAAATTTGGAGTGGATCGGGCATTTTCCTTCGTTTTTGTGTTTTGGCCAACCGTCCTTGGAGCACCTTCGTTCTCGCCGATAATTTTGACATTTCTCTCAAACCATGACACCTGTGTAAAAAGTGAAGGAGGTTTTTCTTCCTTGGCATGTGGTGGACAAAAATGTCTCTCAGTTTTCCAAAATTCATCTTTAACTGCTCTGAAACATCATTTGAGTGAAACTTGCCCTGATGTGTGAAACAAGGAATTTGGTCGAAATGAAGCGAAATGAAGGGGATAAGGGGCTTCTAAATTCTTGGGAAAATTTTTGGGAGTGGGGAGGGATGTTAGGAAGTAGGGGAAAGTGGAATCTCAGAGATTGAGTGAGGGGAAGGGGTCCAAAAGGGAAAAACACAGGCCCAACCTAGAAAATTGCTAGGTTGTAGCTAGAAACTAGGGTTTGTGCGAAAATGAGGAATTTGGGGAATCTCAGCCATGGGAAGCATTTGGTAAGGTACTTTAAGGATAGGGAAAGGTGTATGAACATCAGGAGACAAGTTTTGCCGATGATTTGACCGTCCAAGAGAAATTGCCTTCAAAACCCTAGGAGAGGGAAATGAACTTGCCAAGGCACAACTGAAGCATGGACAAGATGTAAAATGACTCATTAGACACTGACATGATAATGAAAACCCTATGAATGATGATATACTCAGCTGAATGATGTCATAGACTGCCATTTGGACAACTTTAGAAGGAGTGAAAGCAAACCCTAGACCTAATGCTTAGTGACCAAATTTTGCTTGAAGACTCACTGAAATGACAAAATTTGACCTTGACACTTCAAAATCACTATGTAAGAGCACATTTGATCACTGGAGGAAGGCTGTAAAGACTGACACTAACAGGATATATCTTAAATTCCCCATCCATTAGTCACATGCAAAAACTAAACTAGTGATGGTTGATGAAACTCACATTTCTTGATGTTAGCCTATATTTGATGCTTTTTTATTGTCTCTAACACCTACATGAGATGTGATATGTGCTCCTCTAAGGTAGAGCTATAAATTCATATCTTGCCAATACACTATTACCTAAGCTAAATAAGGATGCAATACATCATCCATCAATCACATAACTATATTTGATGCATTACATAAACTAAAAGGTATGAACAATTGTTCTTACAAACCTTTCCTTTGATTAAAGGTGGTATTCCATGTGTCTTATTCTCTAATTCATAACTTATGGTATCCCAATTTGAGATCCAACTTGGTGAAATATTTGGCATACTGCATTTGGTCTAACAAATCATCGATCTTAGGAAAATGTTATTGATGCTCGAGTGTGATATTGTTAAAATCTCTATATTCAATACATATTCACCAAGTCTCATCCTTCTTGAATAATATAATGATAAGTGATCCAAAAGGTGAATTTATTGGTTGAATTATTCTTTACTCTAGCAACTACTGCAACTATTTCCTCACTTCATACACTTCCAAAATATATTATCTATACAACCCAATATTTCATAATGGATATTTAGATGATAATTGTATCTCATGCTCCACCTCCCTCTAAGGTGGTATCTTTTTTATCTCCTGGAACACTCCTCTATATGCTTGTAACAAATCCTCTAGATGATGTTTTTTCTCTTTGGTACATCCTTTGAGGGATGCCTTTGCTCTTATTGATTCCTCCCTTGGTTAATTCTCTGTTAAAAAAATCAATACATACTTCTTACTAGAACTTATCAACTTTCTGACATGGTTGGTAGATACGAGAGAGATTTGCAATTTACCTTTGTGTGTGGGGATGATGTAAGAATTCATGTCCTTGATCAAGTAGTAATAGTTTTCTCTTTGCATGAATATTTCATCCCTCATCTACATGTAGGGGAATCTAAATACCACACCACACATGTTAAGGGGTACTACATATGACTCCATTTCATCAATAAAATCTACACTTATAGAAAATTTTCTCTTACACTGTTTAGTGAATTTAATCTCTACATCCTTATTCATTGATCTCAATAGATATGATATTTGAATATCATGAAACTCGAACCCAATATTTCTAACTTGATCATCTATTATGAGGTTTCCCTATAAACAATTTTTAAATAGAGAATCTACCTTCGTATGTTTGGTTTGGATCTTAATATGAAAGAATTTTATAATTTTCTTTTCTTCCTTGTGATGGAGACTACTCAGATTCATCTTCTTCTATATGAAGTGTAGATAATATTCTCATCCACATCTAAATTTATCTTTATATTGGTACCTGAATATATGCCTAGAATTTTCTTCTTCATTCTATCCTTATTATGATTCTTTAGATTTAACTTACAATACTTATCTCTAGCTGTTTGGATCCTCACACTGATGTGAAATTACTATCATATTCTTGTCTTTTCATTTCCACTTCTATTATTCCTCTCCTTGGAGGTATATTGGTGGTCTTTCTATTTAGAACCACTTAGTTTACCTTTCTTATGGCCTATATTCTCCAAGTACTATGCTTTCACTTAGGTTTGAATAATATCACTCGTTGTTAGGAATGACTATAATTGAGGAGTACATCTAGGTTCTTGGGAGATACCCAACATGACTTTAACCACCCCTCCCATATTTACCCGATTTCATCAGACTACCAGGGTAAACATGAGATGGAGATATATTATGACATGACACAACCTCCTAGATCCAATTAAGGAAGTGGCATCGATAACTGGAACTTACCAACCACAAACGAACAACCTACGAGGCTTACATGACACTAAGAGGCAGAACAACCACTCCAAGTTCCCAAACCCTAAGCTATATTTCCTTTTTAATGACCTGGGCCCACAACCACATACATGATAATGCCTACATGTGGTTATAGGCCTCCAACCACATGAATAGACCTGTAAGTGTGTGGTTATGGCCCAAAACTTCCATTTTAGAGGGTGTGGTCCTAGATTCTGAGCCACCATTTTAGGCTACCCTCAAGACCACTACCCATAACTCAATGAGACTTTCCAAAATGATAAACAACATTAGGATAAATCCGTTCATACAAAACTTGATCAAATACTTGACCTAACTAGGCCTAACCAGGACAATCATTTCGTCAACCATATTGTGAACAAGTGATCTATAGGTCATGAATGCATATGTAAACATAGGGGTCTGAAACTTATCTAAGAATCACCAAGAAGGTATAATTCCCTCTCATAATAACCACAATAACATTTTTTAGCTAATGAATTCATTAACCATTCATCAACTAATCAAAACATATCAAGAGCCATAACTAGAACATGTTATGGAACCATGCTTATAACCAACATATAACCAAAATGATAACCATGATAGAACAACCATCAAAGCCACATAATAACAAGTACAATTACTTGTAGAATAAAATAATAAAATAGCTCTTATTAACATATGCAAAGGCCAAGCAAGTAAGATATTCCCATGTACCTCCCAACCGTAGATTGAGATGAACCAAATATTTCTTTCAACCAATCACCCCCACACCATATTCCAAGAATGAATATGGGATATCATGGAATAAATCAAACAAAACTAAACCATGGATTCTAGAGGCTAAACCACCTCAACCCTCAACTAGTGATTCCACCTCACATTCTTACATCATTAACACCAACCAAATCGGTCTCTACACAAGTTGTCCAAGGCGCAAGAGAATTTGTTCCAACTACGGCTTCAAGAACTAGTAACTCAACCCATAACCTTTTAGGACTCCAGATCATTTTTCCAACCTGACTCCAGGGACTAGTAACTCAACTCAGGATGGGCTCAAGGGTGTTTTTCTCAACCAAGGCTACAGGACTAGTAACTCAACCAAAGTTGTTCCAGGGCTCCAGAGCATTTTTTCCAACCAACGACTCTATGAACTAGTAACACAACCCACATCCATAAGAAAATTGAGCACCAATAAAAAAAATGTGGAAAAACCCACAAAACCATGGCTATCCAAGAAATGGAAAGGTAAGGATAAAACCATTTTCAATCCAGGAAATCCTCCATGCTTATGACAACACATAATAAAAAACCACATGCATATACCATGCATCCATAAATCAACAAGGAAATCACACATGCAACTTGTTACTTGCAAAGAAATCCAATTGTAGATGTTGATCCACCTGTTCCCTTGCATTCTCCCACTTTTCGTTTGCCTTCTTTCTCCAAATGAAATGTATGCCAAAGTGATCCAAGAATGCTCCAAGAAAACTCTAAGTCTGCAAGAGTATGAGAGAATGAGAGGATGGAAGAGAGCTCTAAATTGAAAATGAAAAAGGTTGTGAATTGATCCTCAGAAGCCTTTTTATAATTTATGCCTCTATTTTCTTCATTTTCCTTCATTTTTCCTTCAATTTTCCTCACATGCAAATATGTGACCCTTAATCTCCCTTTTTGCCTATTTTCCTTTATTTTCATAAATAAAATGCCAATTAATACCTCTTTTCCATTGCTAATGCCTTTTCCAATTTACTTAGCCATAAATGACTGAAAGTGACACCCACTAGGATGGTTTTTCTACCATTCAACTTGGAATACGTGTCCCATGACCTTGGTCTTATATTTTTTTCATGGAAAATGAACTAGGGGATGTTATAAACTCCTCTCCCTATAGGAACACCATCCTTGGTGTTCTATGACACTTATGACCAGTAAATTGCTAAAAAATATAACATACTTCCCATGGGTCTTTATAACATAGCTTGTTGTAGTATTTACAATGACCACTACTAAAAACATGACAATCATACCATTTAGTAGAGCTTTATAGCACAACTCATTACGTTATTTATAATAAAAACCACATATACATATGCATATTTTATCTAACCAACAAAAAAAGGATATGGTGCCTATATCAACTAATAAGGAAATCCACAGGCTCACACCTCCACCCTCAAAATTAGTACCAGGATTAACCTCCTTCCTAGGAAGTCCAAAATTCACTACCAAAGTCAAACTCACATCCAATGTACAATGCTTCAATCCATGCACTACTTTTTCCCTCAGTGAATAGTTACTGACTCATTGTTCCAGGGCACACTCGCAATGTGCTTATGATTCCATTTGGAAATTCTAATGACCAAAACAAATTCATGCCCCAACCTTCCCTGCTTTGCTAAATAGTCCCTCAGGAAACCGACTGACCCCCTTCTATGTAGTCACACACCTTTCAAGTTCTGATGGAATCTCCTTCTCTGCTAAATAGTCCCTCAGGTGATCCATCCCTTGGCAAGGTTTCCTCACATCGAAAGGTCCAAAAAACAAGGCATATTCCTACCTCAAAATGATCATAGCAGTCATAGCATGCTCATGGAAATCAATGGACACTATTGGGTACCAGTGTCCCATAATGACCCTACTCTTGAAGTGATTTACCAACATATTATTGCCTATTCTAACTCCTTTTTGATGCTACTGCTAATTCTTGCAATTTGTTTTAACCACCCAAATCAGGCATTTTCCATTCTTTCCTATGCCAAGCACATAATTTCCATTAGATTCAAAAGAATATTAAATAAATCCAAATCATACTTGATTGGTAGCTCATCAATAAAGTACACCTATAGTTCTATCTACTTCTAGTCACAACAAAAACTAACTCTTTGATAAAATCATCAGGTATAAACATATCACATCCGGTTAGCTCAAAACTCAACCATCATAAATCAAAATCATAGATCGGATGTAGCCATCATAAATCATAGTCATAGATCACATGAATAATTAAAACTGAGATAAGATATTGATACATATCTTTCACTCAGTCCTTTCCTTTTACCTTTGTCTTTTATCCTTTGAGTACACAAAATGAATTGATTGCCACACCCAACAAGTATCGAGGCCTTTTTCTTCTCTTCAACTGCGTACACATACACAAAGTTTACATTGCATGCATACACCGACACATGATATAAAACACTACACAATACATGTACCTACACCTGAAATACAATACAAAACATACAACTACACCCAGTGTACCACAAACATACCTACCCCCAGTGTACAACACAACATATACACCTACACCCGATGTATAACACAATACATATATGTACATGGAGTACAACATAATTAATACACATGTCAAAATAAAACGACTACATAACACACATAACATAGTACCACATGTGCACAACATGTGTATGACATGTACACAATACCAAATGTACACAACGCTACCTGCACAACATGTACACAATACCACATGTACACAACATCACCTACACAACATGTAGACAACACCACCTACACAATGTGTGCACAACACCACCTGTACACAATGCCACTTGCATAATGTGTACACAACACCACATATACATAGCACCACATGCATCACGTGTACACAAAACCACATATACATAACACCACATGCATCACATGTACACAACATCACATGCACACAACACCACATGTACCACATGTACACACCACTACATGCACATAGTGATGAGGCTTGTCAATAGGTATATTATATGGCTCACAATGCCATCCTCCAGCTTATCAAATTATCTTTTTCTCACATTTATCTACATTTTTTTTATATTATTCTTAGTGTGAGGATTAAAATATGCGTTGCTATGTCATGTGGCCTAATGTATGTTAAATGTAGGAATTGGAACAATTTTAAGTTAATTTGAGTGCAGGAAATCAGAGTAGACAACTAGAGAGATTCTAGGAGTTTTTCCACATCCTTAACTCTTCTAATCATTCAAATATCCCCACTCTATCTCTCATCAAGTCAGTGTCATTGGCAGCCAAGCAAGCCGAGTTCATTGGTAGTTGAGCCAGTGCAAGTCAAGGAAGATCTAGATCCACCTATTCTTGAGTTAGGGAGACAAATATCCCTATTTTATAGGGATTTGTTGGTAGCTGCCCTTTGTATAAATAAAGATGCTAAGGAACTCATTAGGATTCAAAGTTTTATTGTAGCCAAGAGGCCATTGAACTGAAGCACTTTTGACTATTATTTTGATGATGTATTTGACATTTATGGAATGATAATGAGAAGCTTTGTTTTGATCCAGAACTGAGTTGATCCAGAGGGTTGAAGCTCTTGGGTTAGGGCCCAACCCTAGTAGCCTAAGTCCCTCTCATGTATTTATATTTCTTTTATCATAGAATGTTGATTAGTTGTTGTAATTCAATCGAGTTTATTCATGCTTCTTTTATCTTAGAAGGTTGATTAATTGTTTCTTATTCATATTTCTGTTACCTTAGGAGGTTGTTTAGTTGCTGCTTATTCATATTTCTGCTAACTTAGAAGGTCAATTAGTTGTTGCAGTTTAATAAAGTAAAATTCATCAAAAAGTCTATGACTATGAACCCCATCTCATCTCCCTCATGGGAGCATGATTAGAGGACCCCGACATCACAGCCAAAAAATAGAGTGTGATTTCCTGTTCATTGCGTAGATAAAGTTCTTGGAATTAGTATATAGTTTGTTTATGATTTCTTGGAAAGGTTTACATTTGGCATCTTGCTTCACACATGATTGTTGTAGCATAGAAGGTGGCTCATTTCATAGATCAAGTTCTTAGTAGTTTTCCAAATTTAATTCACCTTTGCCACATTTACTTGTAATATTTTTCAAATGAAAAGAGGAACAGGTGCATGTGTTGTTGTAGGGTTGTTGGATCTGTAGGAGAGGAATCCTTTCATTAACTCCATATAGGAAATCTCCATCTTTTTTTGATTCATGCCAACCCATGTTCTTGATCTCTGTTTTTCGGTCACCGTGAGAAGCCATCTTAGCCCAAATCTGGCCTTCTTGAAGTATTGGGCTTGGCTAGGGGTGTTTATCACATTCCCTACATTCCGCACAACGTTAATAAAACTTTCCATCACTTCACCCCATCATTCTTACCCTCTGAAACCTCTCAACCAACTTCCTATAGCATTTTAGGACTTCCTATAGTAGTTACAGGAATCTTGTAGCAACATCCTATAGCACACCTGTAATAGCTTGTTTTGACCCTATTTTGACCTATAATAATAACATAGCTTAGTTTAGGAGTAGCTTGACCCCTCAACTTGGGATCCATGACCAGAAATACCACCTAGGCCATTCCCTTCATTCCTTTTCCTTTCTTGTAAGATCAAATAACATTAGTTCTTTCATTCCAAATTTGGCAATTAGAACTTTACTTAATCTGCAAGTGTGAATTAGTTAAAAAATGCATGCATTCTTGAGTTGGGAATTGGTAGGATAGTATTCTATTTTCAAGAAACCCTGATAGCTAGATGATTGATGGATAATTAGAGTAGTTTCCTTTCTGCAAATTAACATAAGTCTTGTGTTCTTTCATAACATTTACAAGTTTACAACATTTACAAGTTTGAGTTGAAAAGAATTTACTTCCTCTGCACTAGGACTAGCCTTCACATTCTAATTTCAGTAGTTAATTTCCTTTTATTTTAGTAGAGGAATGGTCTTGGAAGCCTAATGATCAAGTGACCTAGTTGAGGGTGGCATGAGTAGAATGCATCTACAGTGTATATAACACTGTAACCTCAAATTTTGTATGAAACCTCAGGTTGATAAGTAAAGTTGAAGAACCTCTGGAAGTTGCAACATTCTTGGTGCAATACCAGGGCTCACCATCTTTTTGGCACCATTTTCGGGGAGGTGTCTTGGTAGATGTTATTTATGCTTTCCTTTCTATTTTTCATTCAATAGGTAGATGCTAGTTATGCTTTCCTTTTTGTTTTGCATTTAGTCCTGAAAAAATCACATAAAAGGGAAAAAAATCTTTTCATGCCTCGTAAGAGTACAAACACTTTAGGAAAATTCTTGCCAAATACCCCCACACCATCAAACAGTCAACATTAACTCTTCTTCAGTGACTGTCAACTTCCCTCTCTGACTGCAGGTGAGTTAGAAGACCCCTTAGGTGAACAGGCTGAGATCTTTGAAGAAATTATTGGGGAATAAGAAGAAGAAGCCATTCCACATACCCACACCATGGATGAAAATAGAAACATAGATGTTTTTCCCATCATAGATTAATGGAGATGCTAGGATGAAGAATATAAGCCCTTTTTCCCTTCCTCACTTCCATGTCTTAACCTTATAGGACCTTGATATTTTTTTGTTTGGGTTTGTTGTTGTCTGTAGGAATTATGATTATACCACTGATGACCAGAAGTTGAAGTTGTTCCCATCCACCCTTGAGGATGTTGCCTTGTGTTTGTTCATGGGTCTACCTGAGGATATCATCACTACCTGGGTTCAAATGTAGCAATCCTTTAACAATAGGTATAGGGACTGTTGTAGGTCCAAAGACACCAAAGAGGAAATCTTTAGAAAGACTCTTGGACCTAATGAATCCCTGGAAGGCTATGAGGAAAGATTCTAACTCAGTTATAGGAGGGCCAGATGCACCCTTGATCCTAAATCACTCAAGTTAGTCCTTCTTAGAGGAATCAGGAAGGACATACTAGAAACTCTAAACATGGTGTCTGGGGGAGACATCTATCAGCTACCCTATGAAAACATCAAGATAGTATTCAAAAACCATTCTAGGGCTACTAGGAAGAAGGGCATGTCTAGTCAAGCTTTGGCCAGTTCCTCTTCCTCCACAACATCCATCAAGAATGAAATTGGAAACATGTTGGAGGAATTTAAAAGTGAAATGCTACATACCTTTTCTCTACAAATGGACATCATGTAGATCAAGTGGAGACAAGAGGAAGCAGAGAGAGCCTTAGCTATATTTTCTCCTAAATGCACTAGAAGGCACCCCAGAAATGAATGTCCATTAAATGTTATAGAGGTATGCTAATTCTGTGAGGAGGACCATGCCACAGATAAGTGTCCTTCTTTGCCTGGATTGAAAGATGTATACCAAGGAGAAGAAGGTGGGGTTGAACAACTTTGTTTCATCAATCAAAGGAGGCTCAAGGACCACAACCATACCAATGGGGCATGCAAGGTGCATCCTACTCCTATTACCATCCCACCCTGAATGCACCCCTACCACCTTGGTACTATTTGACTCATCAATCATGATCCAAACCTTCTCCTTGGCCTTATGCACGTCAATATCCTCCCCAACCTATTGATAAAACATTTCAACCATATGCTTCTACACATCCTTAGTGAAATAACTTATCAAAAGTTTGGAGGCATTAACTCAACCAATCTCCTGATTTACTACCTCCACCTCCATATCAACCACAACTCATTCATCTTGCTCCACCCAAGCAAGCTCATATGCCTGCTCAACCAAATATGAACCTGAACAACACGTAGGCACAATAGGTCTATAGTGGAGAGACATCTTACCCTGCCTATGTCGTGGAGATTCAAGAAATCAACCTCAAGTCTGGAAGAGTTCTCCTAGATAACTAAACTCCATCTCCACTTGAGGAGCTTGAAGAGGAAAAGGAAGAGAGTATCACTAAAGTAAATCCACCTCCTTTTCTTGAAAGATTGATCCATCCTAACCAACACACCCAAGAAGAGACTGAACTTTTGGAAGAATTGAAAAACCTATGTGTTAAAATCCCACTCCTCCAAGTTATCAAGGATGTGCCCATCTACAATAATCTTATAAAAGAGAAATGCTTCAAACATCCTTGGAGGAGAAATAAAGACACCCCTATCATCAATAATGTTATTGGTCAATTGTCTGATCTAATGCTGGGGAGAGTGATTTTCCCAAAGTATCTATATTTTGATCACATTGATTGATCTTGGGGCTACCATCAATGTTATGATTAAGGAAACCATTCTCAAGCTAAAACTCCAATGATCCTTGAGAAAGACCACCACTCTATTGCATCTTACAGATAGATCCACAGTGGCTCCTAAGGGAGTTGTTGAGGATGTAATGGTCTCTATTGACTCCTAGCAATATGCTGCTGACTTTTTAGTTCTCCAAATCAATATGAAATTCAATGGTTATCTTCTCATCCTTGGATGATCATGGCTATCCCTTGCTGATGCTTACATAAGTGGCAGAGCTGGGAACATGACCATTAAGAATGTGCATTTTTTCAAATAATTGGTATTGTACATGTTGGTGTTCAGATATGAATCATGAAATTCACCCAATTACACATTAATTGTTGACATAGGGCTCTATGAGTTATTTCAAGGCTATCATGCAAAGTATATGCAGGCCACAGTTTCCCTACCCAACGTTGAACATTCAATTATAAAATTAACAATTTGTAACACCAAGCAATAACTGTAACAACAAGTTAAGACTCACAACAACACACTAATAATCATTCACAACAATAAATAACTCAACTGAAATAAATCTATGGACACATCTATTCCAACAGCACCTGGTCAGGAGAGTGGGACCAACTCCCCGATCAGGGTTGTGGCAAGATCAAAAAGTCATGAAATGCTTAGAAAATAAGAATTTCATTAATTGAAAGGACATTACAAAGTATGTTGTGACAGAATCAAAGTTAATGTAATTATCTTGCAATCTTAACCGCCAGCTTTCACAGACCCGTAACTCTCCTTATACAATTCGTTAACACTAACAACCCCTAGAATTATGATAGTTGTCTGCCTACAATTACATAGCGGTTTCCAAAGTAAAAAAATATAAAGATAATAGTGCATTGATTGAGAGGTTGATCCACCATTTCAACTGATGTCCCAAGATAGTGCTACCAAATCGATGGTCACCAGTCGTTAAACCACGGTCCCGGTAATTCTTCCTCCAAGTATGCAAGAATAATTGAATTAGCAAGTTGCTCAGGCAATAATCACCTATGACTATGCTTCATTGATTAATGATTCATAAAGACATGACAAGAGATATACCTGTGTGGTTTAGAATATAAATTGACCAACAATGGTATAAAATTGATACAAGAAATAGGGTAAAAAGGTGGGTAAAAATATGCAAATTCAACCACCAACATCTCCCCCCAACAAGTCTTTTTGTATGTCCTCATGTAATCGTTGCCTATGTAGATCTGGGTTGGAGTTGCTATGATTAGCATGAACCTATGAGAGATCATATTTTGCAGCCATTTCTATTCCCGGAAGCTTATATCCATTTGTCCTGACGACTTCCTTCCACCAATCCTTGTCTACCATGTAAGTTGGGGTATACTGTTTGGTTGGAAGCAAGATAATGGGGAACTCGAACCTAAAACCTATCCATTATGTCCCATAATGCTATATGCATGTAACATACCGAGGGACTCTATTAAAATCCTAAGAAAAGTTGGGGTCCCCAAAAGGTTCACATGTCTTGACGGCTAATGATGATAGCATCCACCTTTTCTGACAGTTGTCTAGGGACTCCTCCTGACATGTAAAAATTTGTTTGTGCACATGCCAACACACCATTTCTAGGTTTCCAACATCTGTCCTTTCCATGCTTCGCTCTCTAAGAAGATATGGCATCTATTATAGAAGTTCACAGAATCACAATTCTCCATCTGAAGGACAAGTGGTCTGTTTGCTTGATTCTCTTCGAACATATCAAAGGCCTTCTTCCACTTAACCTGATTAATTGTGTAGGAGGTAAAGGATGTTAACTAAATATCCCCCATGTATGGCACCAGGTTGAATGATTGATTATTTCCTAGAATGTAATCATGTATATAGAGTTTTCATATTAGGTGTTGGTTCATGGTATTGTGGCTCTTCAAGATACGCAAAAACTGTATCGGGTCTTTTATTACATGGCTAATTTCCTGATGAATTCTTTCTAAACAAAAGAATAAATAATGTTCATGGAGGAACAAAGCATAGCTGTGAGCAGGGGGTCTGCAAGCCATTACCTGTTGCACCAGAGTAAACATTTATTCCTTGTCAGCCTTCAGTAGTTGCACCTACTCTTCTAGTTTCTCAATTTTCTTCTGCTTTCTTCTTCTGATTTTGTTTCTCTTTCTCTATCTGGTCCATGTAATCAATAACTATTTTCATGGCTTTCTCACAAATTCCCCTTACTCCTTCTCGGCGGGCTTCTAAAGGAATCATCCCCTATTGAAGGTGAGATGTAGCAGCCTGCCATTTCTGAATCTCTACAGTCATAAAAAATTATCGTGACTCGATCAAATGTGAAAACAACTAGGTTTGTGAAGCCATTGAAGTTGTGGGCTTGTCTTTGATTTGCGCTGCTACTAAAATGGTTTCGGCCTTAGGTTTCGTAGCATTCTTCTTGTGCCTCCTCATTTTTCTCCATAAGCACAGTACCTACTTCCTTAGCATGATGATTTCCATTTTTAGCTACATGTTATCTCTGAAATGTGATTGGTACCTTTCTTTAAGAGGAGGCCTTATTTTCACACAATTTCAATAAATTCTTGTTTGAAAATGACCTCATAGCTGGTGTGGAGTTTGACAGATTGACATCAACAAATTGATCAACCGGCTCTTGCTTTATCCTGATTTCCTTTGTTTGTTCCTCAACTTAGGGAACAACCCCAACATCCTCTGCTTCAGGTCTTGGGACCTCCACATCTTTCCTTGGTGGCTCTGGAGTCACTACAGGCCTTTGCGGGGTAGTGTCTTCGACACCCTTTTCTTGCAACTGCTCTGCTACCTAGCCATCCTCTTCGATGTGCTCAAAACTTGTTTCTTTCCCTTGCAGGTTAGTTTCAATAGCAACATTCTCCTCTAATGGCCTTATGGAGACAATATCAACCACAGTTTCTTCAATTTGTCCTTCGGTCGGCACTGGTTCTCGTGTGGCAGTGCTGACCACTAGTCCCTCAATTTTTCCAATTTTTTCTCTAGTCGACACTAGTTCTTGTGTAACAGTGTCAGCAATGGTGCCTGTAACCACCCTGATAAATTTTAAGATCGAGGGAGAGGCTTTTTATTTCACCAGGTATTTAAGGGAATGAAATTTCCTTGCCCCTCTTGGAAAAGATGCAAGAAGCAGAGAATGAGGAATATTATCTTCAATTTCCATTCTCTCAGTGCCTACTACCTCAAGCCCTCCTTCTCCTTCCCCTATGTTCACTGGTTGGTCTGTGCTCCCTTTTTAATTTTTTTCCTATGCTTCTTCCAATTTTTCCTCCTGCTCAGCAATTGAAACTGGTTCTTGTGGAGCAGTGTTGACTATGGCCCCTGTTCCTTCCAAGGATTCCTTATTCACTTGAGCAGGTGATGATGGTTCTTGTATATCAACACCACCTACAACTTCATCCAATAGTTCCTGATTTTCTCAGGCATGTGATGCTAGTTCTTGTGTGTGAGCACCACCTACAATTTCACCCAAGGGTTCATCATTTTCATGGGTGATGTTGGTTCTTATGTGTTAGCACCACCTACAATTTCAGCCAAGGATGGAAGTTCTCCCCTCAAATTGGCAGTCGACGTTGGTTCTTGTGGATCAGCGTTGACTGCATTCTTTTTTGTCTCCATTGCTTCTACTCCCATTGGTCCAATAGGTGACACTAGTTCTTATGGAGCAGCATATTCTTTGGCCTCTTCTTCAACCACTAATTCTTCCTTATCCTCCCTTACAGGCATCAAAGCCACATGTTCTTTTTCTGCTAGCTTGGTGAATTATGGCCAGGCCACAGAAGTTTGAGACAGAGAATGCAACACTAATAGTTTGACCAACATATGATTTGTGAGGACCACTAATGCTTGTTGAGACAAACGAGAGGACTACGCCATTAGCTGAAGACTATTCCATAGGAATTATGGTATATCGAAGGAATGAACCTATTCATGCCGGAACAAAAAGCATGCAAGAATATTGAAATGATATTTAAACAGGGTAGAAAACTGACCTTCATAAGAAATACACATGAAAAAATATGCAACCTCAACCCATAGGTGTGGCAGAGACTTTTGATCATACCCCCTACCCTTCTTGATTTTCATTTCTCCAGCCTACAAAAACAATTCTGGGAACTCTGGAAAATGATATTTTTGAGAAAACCATTTCTTCCCTCCTTGCGACAACCCGCTGATAGTCAAAATAACTTACTATGTGATGGAAATATCCATCTCATGAACTCTGGAATTATTTCCATCCAAGTTTAACACGAATTCTACTATGATACCTTCATCAAATCCATGTAGCCTCTCAAAATACACATGCGGTCCTGCATGTAAAAAAATCTACCATATGTCTCGTTTGCATCAAACCTACACTGTATTTTTTTGTTCGTGCCTAATGGCTTTCCCACCCATTCTGCAGATGCTCAGTAGTAGCAATTTGGAGTAACAACAAGATCATTGAGGAAGAGTGTTGACAGGTAAATTTTCTATGACAGGGTTGTGGTGGTGACAGGGTGCGATGATAGTGAAATCCAGGAAGGTAATAGTGAAATATGGAAAAATCCATGGCGGATTATGGTAATAATGAGTGGAAATTATGGTGATTGTTTCATAATGTTGGAATGGACCACCCATTAATACAATCATACTTATTCAAGTCCCAATGTATAAAGGTAACTGTGCAAAGTATGGTGGGGTTCGTGGAGTGTACACACTAGCACAAGGTTCAATGGTGATAATGAAAAGTCATTATTACAATTTAATTATGGCATCTTTGCGTTTATTATTATACGTCCCCCAACTAAGGGGTGACCATCCATAGTCATGTCGAGTCATTTCAAATGAATTATCGATCAAATCCACAAAGTCAATCGGGGACGTACTTGGCAAATTATCTTGACAGAGTAACATTAGTGGAGGAGTAACAACATTGTGGAGAGTAACATCACTCGAGGAGTAACAACAGCTGAGGAGTAACAACACTAATTGAAAACTTAGCCAGAATTGCTACGAACAAAGTAACAACATTGGAGGAGTAACAACACTAGTGGAGTACTTAGATGGAATCACTAGTGTAATAGCACTGAAGGAGTACCTAGATGAAATCGTCATGAACAGAGTAACAACACCAGAAGAATAATAATACCAGTAGAGTATTTACACAAAATCACCATAGAGTAACAATACTAGTGAAGTACTTAGAAGAAATCGTCACGAACAGAGTAACAACACCATAGGAGTAACAACACTGGGCGAGTAACAACACCAGTGAAGTACTTACAAGAAAAAGAATGATATACTAGTAACAACATCTTATTATATTATATTATATATATATAAATAGATATAGATATATTTATTTTAAGTCATAGGTGCAAAGGAAGAGTTCTCTGCACTAACAACTTCAAAATGAGAATTATCAGAGAAATGCTTAATAAAGGAGTATTTAGAAGCTGGACAGTGATACAGTCTGAGGCAGTGTCCATTTATAGTTAGTGGAGTGTGTGCCTCATCAATTGTTATAAGTCTAATAGTCCTGTTATCAAACATTGTATCAAATTCATATGGTCCCATCCATCTAGAGCAAAGTTTTCCTTTAAAATCTTTGAACCGAGAATCATAGAGTAATTACCAATCTCCTCTTTGAAACTCCTTTTTCTTAATAAATTTATCGTGCCATTTAGTTCGATGTCATTGCATTGTAGCGGTATTTTGGACAGCTACCAAACACATTTCATTGAACTCATTTAATTGTTCCAATTAGTGTTTCTGGGCTTTTGAAAGGTCCAAACCTACTTCAAGGGTTGTCCTGAGCATCTTAATTTCAAAGTCCACCAGGAACAAAGGGTATTTCCCATAAAAAAGCTTGTATGGTGAAAATCATGTTGTATTCCTCCATGTTGTTCTATATGCTCACAATGCTTCAGGAATCTTTTCAGACCAATTTTGGCGATGGTTCTCTACAGTCTTTGTAAGAATATTCTCTAGTACCTTGTTTGTGCTCTCGACTTGACCAATCATCTGAGGATTATATGGAGATGTTACCCTATGATTGATTCCATAGTTATTCATAAGCCCTGCTATTAGATATGATGTAAATTGTGCCCCTCCATCTGAAACTATCTCTCTAGGAGCTTTGTACCAAGCAAAAATTTCTTCAAATAAAAATTCCAAGACAACTTGTTCTATTTCTTTCAAAACAACCTTGGCCTCTACCCACTTCGTCACATAATCCGTGTAAACCAGAATGTGAACTTTCTGATATGAATGTGGATTGAACGGGCCAACGAAATCAATATCCCATTTTTCAAAGGGCTCAAGAGCTATTTGGGGCTATAACGACATCCCATCTATCCGACCAGGCTGACCCATCCACTGGCAACTATTGCACCCTACAAGATATTTCCTTGTATTAAGAAAAATAGAAGGCGAATAGTACCCCATTTGTAACACCTTATGACCTTCCTGCTTATCTGCAAAATGTCCCCCATAGGGGCCATCATGAGCAACTTTCAGGACATCATAGATGTCATCCTAACTTATGCAGTGCCAGATTTATTGATCAAGTCTTGTATAAAGTAGATATCCTTCTATCCGTGAATAATAAGCACTATGATGGAAGATCTTTCACTATTCTCTACATGGTATGTGTTGAGGAGCTTTTCCTGCAGTAATATATTTAGCAATATCTGCATACCACGAAGTGTGAGTAGAAATTTCAAAGGGATGTTCATCTGGAAAACTATCCTCTACAGGTCCACCTTCATCACTAGTATCCATCCTAGATAGGAAATTTGCAACTGCATTATCTTTCCTTGGCTTATCTATAATGGTAATATCAAATTCTTGAATTAATAGTAACCATCTTGTAATACGACCAGCGGTTATCAGTTTATTCATCAGATACCTGATAGCTGTATGATCAGTGTGCACAATAGTAGGATACCCTGTAATGTAATGCCATAAATTATTAATGGCATAAGTAATAGCTAAGAACTCCTTTTCAGTTACCGTATAGTTCAGTTCAACATGAGTCAAGTTCTTTCTAACAAATAGATCATGTACGGTTTCTTGTCCTCCTATTGTCCCAAGACTTCCCCTACTACTATTTGAGAAGCATCTGTAGAGATGTGAAATGGGAACTTCTAGTCAAGAACATGTAATATCAAAGCTTTACAAACTAGTTCTTTGATTTCCGAAAAGGCCACTTCACATTCATATGTCCACACAAACTCTGCATCTTTACGTCAAATTTGAAAAAGTGGGAATGTTATCTTAGATTTTTCTATAAAATGCTTGTAATAGCTAGCATAATCGATAAAATTATGTACCTGTTTTGGTGTCTTAGGTGTAGGAAAATTCAATATTACCTCTACATTAGCAGGATAAACTCTAATTCCTACAACTGAAAGTAGTTGTCCCAACACTAGTCCTTCTTTCATCATCATATGGCATTTCACTATACTAAGAGAAACATGTGTTTGCTGATATCTTTTAAGTACTTTCTCTAAGTTTTTCAAAGCTTCTACAAAAGAATCCCCATATGGGGTCAAGTCGTCCATGTAGATTTCAACACTATCATTGACTTGATCAGAAAAAATTCCTAATATTTCCTTTTGAAAGGTAGCGGGTGTGTTACAGAGACCAAATGGAAGGTTCCCTAAGGGCATGTGAAGGCAGTTTTATCTTGATCCTCAAGAGCTATTTGTATCTGATTGTATCCAATGAATCCATCTAGAAAGGAGAAAAACTTCTTTCCGGCTAATGTATGATGGACCTGGAAAATAAAGGGTAAGGGAAAATGGTCTTTTAGAGTTGCTTTATTTAATCCCCTGTAATCAACACAAATCCATCACTTTCCATTCTTCTTAGGAACAATGACCATCGAGGAAACCCATTGATTGTCTGATATCGGATAAATAAAACCCACATCTAATAGCTTCTGTAATTCATATTTGATAATGTTTTTTAAGGGAGGATTCATTCTTCTCTGTGGTTTCCTAATAGATCGACATTCTTCTTTAATGTATATGTGATGAGAGAATAAACTAGTAGGGATGCCTTTCATATTAGTATACTCCCAAGCAGAGGATTCTTTATGTTCCCAAAGGACCTTCAGTAATTGTTTGGTTTGGGAGGGTGAAGGTCAGGATTAATATTCAACATTTTCCCTGGTTCAATTTCTACAGGAATACTTTCACAGGGTACAATTACAGGAATATTTCCAACTTCCTTTTCTAGTTCAATATCTTCGTGAACATTGAAACTCATGATAGATTCTAATAGTTGGTGGGTTGAATCAAAAATGGAGTTGGGACTACTAAGAAAGGTGCTAATGTCATCATCCTCCATTTGATCCTTAAATCATAGAGCCTTACTGATGGTAAGGATAGGTCTAACTTCTTCATTCTCAAGTTTGGGCTCTTCCATAGGTAGATATTTTTGTTTTAAGGTAAATCTTAGTTTATTTGACGAACTTGGTTTTGTAGGAGGGTAGAGGATAAGATTCTTTGTAACTTCCCCATTAGATATTATCATATTTCCATACCAACACCCAATGTAAGCATCCGCAGTCACAAGCCAAGGTCTTCCTAAAATCAAAGGATGTCCACTGGATGGGGATTGGGTATATAAAACCAAAAGGTTGACATGATATTTCCATGAGTCTACGAAAATATTTATATCATCCAGCTTCCCTACCAGTCTTACAGTAGATTGATTTTCCAATTCTAGGATGGTGGGAGTTGATTTAAGGTTTCACAAACCCAAGGTAATCATAGTTGCATAGGATATGACGTTAATTGTTTCCCCCAAATCTACTAGTACATTTGGGATATCAACCCCATTAATCTGTACTGTTAGAATAGGGTTCCTTGGATCCCCATATTTAATGGGTATAGGCTTCCCCAACATTATGTTTGATAGTTTTCCCACAATGTGAATAGTGAGTAGATCCTTTGGTTTTATGCCAGGTTTCTTATAGTAATATTATTTAATTGTTTTGGCATAAATTGGTATGTCCTTCATAGCCTGAAGTAACGAGATTTTGACAAATAAATTTTGTAGTTCCCCTAAAAATTCAAATTCAAGATGAGGAATTTGTTTGCTTAAGGATAATCTCTCAGGATAAGGTGGAACAGTCTGACATCCTCTAGTAACAATTGTTTGCGAAGGGTTTTTCATAGGAATTTGTATTGACTCATCCCCATTTTTCTAATAGAATCTCTAGGTTCTTGCTGAGACTTCATCATTAGTATGTTCAACAATTATTGGTGAAGTCTGCGTATTCACCATTTGACCGGACTAGAGATTTAATTTGTTACATTCCAAGGTGAGAATACTATATGCAAGGAGGTTGAGTGCCTCAACCTGATGAGCCCCTCTATTGTTTGGATTTGGATTGGATTGAATAGGCAGTTGTGGACGAAGAAGAGGATTACTAGTGTATGCCTTAGAAGGCAACTGTAGCTACTATTGTAGCATAGGTCGGGACAATTATCCTAAAGGAGGAGGAGGTCCATGCCAATTCTGGGACCATGAAGGGTTTGGACTATATTGAGAGTATCATGGTTTCTAGGGCATTGGATATTGATAAGACTATGACCATGAAGGTGAAAAAGGTACAAGCTGAGCCCCAAAATTCAAATTATTAAAATACTAAGAAGGGTCTTGAGGTATACCTTGGTTCGTGTTCTATGGCTGTGGTTCCATGGTTTCCTTGATCCCATGAAATAAAATTGATCTACTTCTTCCTTTATTCCCTGAGAAACTACCTTCAGCCCAGGAAGAGATGTACAGGTGCTAGTGGAATGACTCTGTTCACATATCGCACAAGTCTTGATGGAATTCAACGGGCATTCCTTCAATGGGTGATTCTTCCTGTATTGAGGGCCACAAATGGACATAGCCTTCTTTGCTTCCATCTACTTCTGTTTCACTTGCAAAACATCTAACTATGATGATAGTGTTCTCAGGATATTGGTTCTCAAGTTGTCCAACAAGTTCCCAATTTCGGCTTTTGTAACTCCACTGTTAGATGTATTGAGAGTTCTAATCCCTTTCTTATGCCTTGCAGCTCCTCGTGAACACTTGATGCACAATTCCAGATGGTATCAAATTATTCTTTTGATATATCTCCTTTCCTACTACATTCAATAATTCCAAATATTCTTCCCTCAGTGACCAGAGAAATATTATCTTCAAGATATTCTCATCCAGAACACTATGGCGTGATCTCTACAAACTATATTGAAAATGTTCCACAAATTCCTCCATTTTCTCATCCTCTTTTTGCATAATATTAGATATTTCTTCCTTCACATCTTGGGATTTGCAGTAGTCTTAATATTTTTCGAGGAAAATCATCTTCATATCGTCCGATGTTGTAATAGTTTTTCCCCCTAAACCCACAAACCATGTCAAAATTGTTCCCTTCAAAGTAGTGGGGAATATCTTCAATTCTGAGCATCAGAAATTTAATCATACCCCTGACAGACAACGTCTAATTCAAAAAGGAATGTGTCCAGATAATAAGAAGAAAGACCGTGGAAATTAGGTAATGATATCAAAGGAATAGGATTCATAGGTACATCACCTATGATATCTCTGATTGGGAATTCGATCGAAGAAGTTGCAGGAGCCATGAATATCTTCCAATATTCACTTGGAATCTCAACGTGTTATGGCTCTGGTTATTCTATAACAGGTGGTTGAGGTTGTTTAGCAACACTTCCCCAATCAAATGGTGTAGAGAATTCCTCAAATCTTCTTCCTCTAAACTTATAATATGTAGTTCCTCAGATCCTCTACTTGCTACTTCCTCTTCCCAAAATTGCACTTCTGTTATTGGCGAAGGTTCTGGTTATGAATCTGATTGCCCTCTAAATCTTGTATGAGATCTCACCCTAAGAGAAACTCCCGATGATGCTCCTAACTCAGCTCTTGAAATGATCTCTTGGATGTAGGTATTCCTTCCTAGATCTCTCCCTCTTCTAGTCGGGGGTCTTCATCTACCCCTTTTATTTGTATCTATATTCATGCAATCAGAAAATAAAAGGAAAAAATTCAAGCAAATCGAAAGCTTAGGACCTGGAGCATGGTGAGAAATTCCCTCCCCAGGATGAGAGAGTGGCCCCTAAAAAGAAAGAAAAAAGAATAAAATAGACCAATCACAAAATCTAAGCCCAAGACCTGAAATAGGGTGAAATAAAAACTTCCCTTCCCAGGATGAGAGAGCAGTTCCTATGAAAAAAAAACAGGACAATCTAATGCTCAGGACCTAGAGCAGGGTGAAAACTTCCCTCCCTAGGATGAGAGAGTGGTCCTAGAAAACAAAACAATAAATGAAAGCAACCAAAATGATCTAATTCTCCGGACCTGAAGGAGGGTGAAAAATTCCTCCCTAGGACAAGAGATTAGTCCTATGGTCAATATTGGTTGTACTTTCACGCCTTCAATAGCCTCCTCAGAAATGATGCCAAAATGTTGGTGTTTAGATATGAATCATGCACTTCACCCAATTCCACATTAATTGTCAACCCAGGGATCTATATGTTATTTCAAGGTTATCATGTAAATTATATGAAGGTTGTAGTTTCCTTAGCCAACATTTAACATTCAATTATAAACTTAACCATGTGTAACAACAAGCAATAATTGTAACATCAATAAGAGTAAGAGGAAGTTAAGACTAACAACAACTCACTAATAATCATTCACAACAATAAATAACTCAACTGAAATAAATCTATGTACACATCTATTCCAGTAGCACCTGGTCAGGAGAGTGGGCCCAACTCCTTGATCAGGGTTGTGGCAAGATTAAGAAGTCACGAAATGCTTAGAAGATCATAATTTCATTAATCGAAAGGAAATTACAAAGTATGTTGTTACAGAATCATAGTTAGTGTAATTCTCTTGTGTTCTTAACCACCGCTTTCACAGCCTCATAACTCTGCTCATACAATTTGTTAACACTAATAGCTCCTAGAATTATGGTATTTGTTTGCCTACACTTACATAGTGATTTCTATAGTAAAATACAATATAAAGATAATATTGCTTTGATTGAGAGGTTGATCCACCATTACAACTGATGTCCTAGGATAGTGCTACCAACTCGATGGTCACCATTCGTTAAACCATGGTCCTGGTCATTCTTCCTCCAAATTTGCACGAATAATCGAATTAAAAAGCCGCTTAGGCATTAATACCCTATGACTATTCTTCATTGATTAATGATTCATAAAGACATGAAAATAGATATATCTGTGTAGTTTAGAATATAAATTGACTAACAATGGTATAAAATGGATACAAGAAATAGGGTAAAAAGGTGGGTAAAAATATGCAAATTCAACCACCAACAATACCCTCCTACTCAACCATCCCTTGAGCATGACTTGTGCTTATGTTTGGAAGAGGAAGAGGAATAGTAAGTGTATCATGAAACATACCATCCAATTTCTACCCTAGATGTCGTAGTAGGAGGGGGGCCACTTGATGAAGACGACTTCATTGATCAAATCCTCTAGTGCCAACCCCCCAACACCATGCCTGTTGATGAGCTTGTGAAGGAATCTAAGGGTAATATTTGGAATAAGTTATGTGTTGGGCATGGAATCCCCCCAAGACATGTTTTGGGGCTCAAAGCCTAGGTTTTGACCCAATATTGTTGTAAAGACTCCGCAAATTGTGGGCACAGAGCGTGAAATGTATGATAGAGTCAGAGGGTTGTCTGTCCTAGTTTTGAAATGTAATGTCAGTTGGATAGACCTACCCATGGTCTGCGGACCATGGGATTGTATAAATAGAGCAAGGCTCTAAGTGTAAAGAGAAAAGAAGTAAGAGAGATGAGCAAGAGTCTAAGTGACTAAGTGAAGTGTGTCTTTGGGTCGTAGAGTAGGAGAAGGCTCTGCAGCTGAGTGCGCAGAGGCCTAGTAGTTTGTAACTGAGTGTATGGACCCCTGCAGCTGAGTGTGCAGACCCCTGCAGCTGAGTGTGTATGAAGGAGTTGAGTCTGTAACCGAGGAAGGAATTAATAAAGAGAAGTTTTATCATAATTTCGTGTATCCATTCTTGGGTTAATACATGTTTGATATAATTTGCAAATATACTATTTATTTACTGTGCGCACCTGTATGGATGGTTTATATTGCTAAGTATAACTTAAAGCATGCAAGTAGGCTAAGATAATCAACTAACATTGGAATATCAGTAAAGTCATGGGTAATAATGAAGAAGCGCAGTGCTTAGCCCTTGAGTGGGGCTGCATGACGGTAGTATCTCACGCTGCGAGGTATGGGAAGGTGCGTGAAGTGACTTGTGGCAGGGTTGAACCACTTGAACTCATCAGACATCTCCAGGGTACAGAAAGTTGGTACTAGCACCCTCCCATACTACTTTGGGTGAGACCTCAGTCCACGCTCCATGGACTGTTGCCGAAAAGGAAAGTAGTACCAAGATTTGTTTGGCTAAATCAACTATAAACCTGGTTTAGGCCCCAATAAGCCAAAAAACGGTTCTGTTACTAGGACCAAGATCTACATAAGAGATGTCTGATGTCGTGTCACTGGAATCCGACAAAGAAAGAAATTGAAGAGTGGTTGGACAAAAATATTCACGAGTTCACGGTGCAGGAAAACAGGAATTTGCGAGTATTGAAGGATGAGTGGTTAGAGTGCTACTTATATATATAAATCCACGAAATTTTATTTGCATTTTCCCCCTCTGAGTTGTACGAGTGGATCGCGAAGCTAGCAGGCAGTCAAGGAAGGTGTAGGCTTGAAAAACCTATTGTGTGGACTTCAAAGTTGGTGCGCAGACTAGAAGCATTCTAAGATAAGATCACGTGTGCTGTGGATCATTGGCTGATCAAATTATAGGGGGGTTTATCATCGAGTTCGCGGTAGGTAATTCAGTCAGCCATAGCGAGGCGGAAAGACACTTCCTCAAAGGACTGTGAGGTAAGTACATTAAATCTTTGGACACTTGGATTAAGGTGATACTGTGTGAAAAGTAGGTTATGCGGATAAATTGATGTTTGGGGCTACGCAAAGTGGGAGGATCTACAGAAACGAAGGTAGCGCAAAGATAGAAACTAGCCCCTTGATTTCACCTCTGCGAGAAAGCAAGGAAGAGATCGCGAAGGTTTCACCAAGAAGTGCGATCAGTTTGATAAGGCAGTGAATTCCGCACATACCACCCCTACCTACATCTCCACTAGTTTCACTATCTTCACCCCCATCTTCACCCACACCACCTCCGCCACCACCACAATTCAGTATGGCAAGCACAATAAAATTGTCGGTGTTCAAAGGAGTAGGGAATGAAGATCCAGACCAATTTTGGTTCATGGTAAAGGCTATATGGGAAGCACAGGGAGTCACGGATGACAATATAAGGAAAGAAACGTTGGTCAGCACCCTACAGGATCGCACACTGATGTGGTACATTAAGCATTCCAATGACAATCCAAATGTAGGGATCGTGGATATCCAAGCTGCGATAAACAAGGAATTTAGCAAGCCAAAATTAGAGACGCAGTTGATTATTGTATTTAAGGAAATCCTGATGCTTCTAGGTGAGACCCCATGGGAGTTGGATCAGAGACTGAAGTGTATGATTCGTGAAGCCAACATGATCTTTATGGATGGGAAACACCGTGCATGGTTTGTAGCATCGCTAATGCCGCATCTAAGGACTGCGTTGTCATAGCAGAAGTTATCCACTCAGGTCAAGGCCTTGGAGATGGAAATGAGACTGCACGAGACCTCGATACAAGATCCTAACCTGGGAGTCCAACAGAACCACGTGCAGTTGAAAAACTTGTGTCTTTAGATGTAGAGCTTGAAACAAGACAGGACAACTATACCAGAAGCACAGGAGGAGGTATGGTGCATAAAGTGCAAAGGCCAGGGACATGATAAGGACCATCGTCTAGTCTTCGGGAACTACCTAGTGGGACGAGGGCCAATGCCATTGAGACCAGAGGCACAAGTAGGACCAAGTGTGGTTCCTGCATTATGATGCATGATTTGTTAGATAGGAAGGAAGCATGCTATAGATAACTACCATCTATTACAGAAGTATAGACAAACATCCCAATAGTTGTTCTATAATTTCTGCAGGTCAGTAGGCCATGATGAGCATACTTGTAGAAGTTATGAACTACTGATTGATCAGGCTCCTACGTATAGAGTTCAGACTGAAATGCGAGCCCCCAAGAAAAATGTATGGATGGCACGCATTGGATTTCAGGGGCGCGAACGAGGTCAAGGTGGAATGGGGCTAGGAAGGGGTTGAAGACAGCTGATTCGTTACAATTGCGGAGGGCCAAGGCATTATGCCCGAGATTATACAAATCCGACGAGAGCATCATGTTTATATTGTAGCCAGTTTGATCATGAGATGGTGGATTGCCCCATGCTAATAGTGAGATTGCACGATAAAGGAACACTCCAACGTCCCCTAACTCAGAACCTACAAATGATGGGGTATGAGTTGCGCGAGGAAGACCTGAATGTAAACATCGTGCTCCAAAGTGGTATCATGATAGGAGATGACAAAAGCAAGCAACTCGAAGAGATTGCCTAGGTTCGTAGGGCTCCAACAAAGGAACCAAAATTTGATTTGGAGCATGCTAAGGAGATGTTCATGGAAGCTAAGAAGAACTTCAAGGAGGCCTCCACTTAGGGTAGTAAAGACAAACTAGACTTGGAGATGGACACATCAATGCTCACTACCTTTCTGGGGACATGCATGAAGCTACTGCACAACAACAAGGCTATGGAGGGGCTACAAGAGCTCATCACTAGATGTGTTGGGACCGCACCAGGAGAACTGAGATTGACTATGAAAATCAGGGAATATGAAATGAATCAAGTGATTATGGATCTAGGATTAGACAGGAACATCCTACCAAAGCAGACATGGGAGCGCATGGGCAGGTTCGCGTTGCAATGGTCTCCTATTCAATTGCGAATGGTGAACCAACAAAAGATCCTACATATGGGAAGATTGCAAGGAATAATGGTAGATATCAAGGGTGAGAGCACGCTTGCAGATTTTGAAGTGATAGAGATTGTTGATGACAACAATCCTATCCCATGCTACTGGGAATAGATTGGGCCACTGACATGAATGGAGTGATAAATCTAATGAAGCATAAGATGATTTTTGAGAAAAATTCACTACGCGTAGTGGTACCTTTAGACCCTGTGGAGGGATCACACTACACAAAGCTAGTGCACGACTGCAAGAGCAATGATGATTTAGATTGTATCTACAAGATAACCATTCGGGAGCAGGATTGGGTGAATCCAATAGCAGGCAACAGGGTTTCGTGCTTGCGCGAAAGCTTCTGCACCTTCGACTCAGACGAAGAGATAGAATGACGGTAGAACCTGTTACACGAGGTAACCACGCTCAATTGGAGCATGATGATAAGGTCACTGCACTGCGTGGCAATAGAGGTAAGAGATCTACCTATGTATGACGGGTTGACAGTGGTGGATGATTTCCTGAACAAATTTGAAAGAGAAATGCTAGAACAATAGCGTTTCGACGCCCTGGAATGGGCACTGCGCGCAACGCCTGCAAGATGGTGGGGTAGGCATAAAAGAAGTTTTGAGGACTCACACGAGTGTAGAAGGATGATACTCATGCAATTTGGAAAGCCCCAGATGCAGATGAAAGACAGGCATGATGGATGAAACAACCTGCATGCCCACCTCTCTAGATGGGTATAGGTGTATGGTACGCAACCTGCACGAATGCACACCATCCTTGCGATAGGAAATAAGACCAACAAGCAGGAGTGAGCAAGACGATGGCACAAATGAAAAAGTATGACAAGACCAAGCGCACCAAAAATTATCCACTTGGAAGCCTTTGACAAAGTATGTGAAGTACTGAATGCAGTCCACCATGTGAGACACACTGACTAGGACCTATGCGTATAAGTGGTTCTATGGGCTTATAGGACCAGATGAAAAACCCTGACCGCACGGGCACTTCCATTGTTGAAGTATGAAGTAGATGTTGTAATTCCTATGGAGCATCCAAAGCCTAGTACATAGCAGCACCCCTAGATACGATGGTTCGCGAAGCCCGGAAAGAATGAATCACAGAACCGCAAGAAACAAAACACATGGGACTTGAGGAAGAAATCCAACTGGGAAACCTTAGACTCCATGAACTTGAAAAAGAAAGGGTACGGTTAAGGAAGAAAAGTGCTTTGATGGACGCAGAGGTCAAGAAGCTGAACGACGAGAGAAAGGAAGAGTTTCTTGTCGAAAAAACTACGATGGTAAGGAAAGGTGCGTAAAATCATACTGAAAAGTTTGAGAACTATCACTGTGAATTGGTTAGTCTGATGCTTCAGCTTGGACTACATATTGCTAAGCATTGTGACCAGGGTAGCGCGTTGCAAATGGTGAAGTGCGTGATGCCAACCATAACAATAAAAGGTGGGGATTCTCCAAGAAATTTGGTGGGGGACAGGATGGAACCCTACACGGGTGGTGCGACCACCTGACTAGCCCAGGGAAGGATAGTCTTAGCACTATAGGCAGTTGGAAGAGAGCGCGAGACTATAAACTATTCTACCTGGGATTTGTGCGATATTGGAGATGCACACAGAATCAGAGAGTTACAAGATCCGTGACTGCGCATAAGTGGTTGTGTTGCCATACGAGTTGGCTAGAAAGTGACTGTTGAAGTAACTATTCATGATGGGATGCTCGAGTTGAGGCCAAATGGAGCGGGTGGTAGGCATTTAAGATGCGATTTATGGGCAAGATTTGGGAAAATCTATCACCAAGAAAGCATTAATGAACTCGAATTGGGGGGAACAATCAAATTTGAATTAAAAAAGCACTATAAAACACAAAGGGCTACCTAGCAAACAACACTTGGTAATTTGTGAATTGAGCGATTGAGAAGAGCCTTGAGTATTGAGAGCTGAGCATTGATTGAGCCCAAGAATTTGTGAGTGACAGATTGTAGCACAGCTACAATGACAACAACTAAGGACGGTCTGGGAATAGAAGAGGTGATCACCGGCAAGGCCGCGCAGGTCTTAATTGTGGAGGATGTTCCAGAAGATGTCGGGGTTGTTGAAAAGATCACCAAATCACCACGTATGCCAAGACACAAGAAGGATAAACAAGCAATATCTCCCATATGCGTGTCCCCATGGAACCCACTGCGCAACAAACTATCGATGGAAGAGAAGGGGAAAGTTGTCACGATAGAAATAGATGAGGAAGAAGAAGATTTGTAGGCCCTTATCATCACAGAGGAAGAAGGCGAAGGCATGGAGGTGGATACTCAGCCTAGGCTCTCTGTGACAAAACTACCTGCCTAGGTCCCTCGACGGATAGGGAAGGCCAAAGTACCCAAAGACTTGGACAAGGCCAAGAGTTCGCTCTAGAACCCGCTCCTCCCAGATGGAATTACATTTGAAGGCACACATCTGGGCTACGTGTCGACTATGAAATTTTAAGATTGGGACCTTGCTGACCACGAGAAGTTCACTTACCTTGACACTAGAAACCTCATGAAGCAGCACACCGTAGGGGTAGTAACAACATTGGAGCTATGGAAGTGGTTCTGCGGTGTGGAAGAGGCCAGGTTGATGAACCTACTTTGGGTGCCACATTTCCACCTCCCCCTAATAACTATTTTTGTCATCAGGCAGCTGCTCTGCCTAGTGCATGATGTGTATTTATGGATGGAGGAGTGTTACACAAAAAATTGTCACCATGACTTTTTACAGTTTGTGTGAGTCCATCAATACTCATACATCCCTCTTTTGCAAGTCTTAAACCTCAGCTCTTCATGTTAAGCCTTGAAAATGGGAGAAAGAGCTTAAAAATGTCTCAAACCCTGGTTTCGCACTTTCTCCTAGTATTGCCTGCGGTGCCGCACCTGATGGTCATGTTTCCTGCGAACCTGACCGCTCTGTATATTAAGTGATGGGTGCGAACCCTTATAAAAGTTAAAAAGGCGTGAGTTCATTCTCAAAAACTTATCTTGGGTCACTTCTAGACACTTCTAGAAGGAATATTACGCTGGCAAGTCCGCTACACCGTGGTTCATCCATTCCATATCTAAGGGAGCTAACTCCATGATATGAGGTGCCTATCCCATTGAAGGAGGAACTTGTCCCTTCAATGGTGGACCTGCAACTTCCTCCATTTGCACTATAAATTCATGCATTGGGCTGGTTGTAGAGGAGGTTGAAAGCTGAAGATTCTTGAGGGTAAATGCTGCTAAAAAATAGGCTTCCTTTTTGAGCTTGTGAGAGGAGAGATCACCTACCTTTCATGTCATTTGGGAAGTGAGTGAGGTTTGTCAAAGTAGAGGAGACCCCTGCTAGACCCTGGAAAGGAATTGTGCAACATCAAGGCAAAGGTTGTAAAGTTATTTTATTCTTTAAGTTAATACAATCAAGTTTATTTTTCTCAATGAACTGTCTCTAATGGTTTGTTTTATGAGCTCCTTGATCTTCATAATAAACATGTTTTGTTATACGTAGGTATGCTTTGATGTGTGCTTTTTTTTTTTATGCAGGTTATTGAACAGGAACTGCTTGAAGCTGTTGGGATAAAACTGCCTCAAACAAGCGTTGGACCGAGGTAGGGTCTTTTGCACTTCAGAGTATTCATTATTGAATTGAAACATGTTTAGAGAGAAATAGGTTTTCTTGTTCTCTTTGTTGCTAGATATCATTAGATACTAGGGAGATTGGTCTTGTCTGCAAGAACGATTTATCTGACCAACAAGGAGCCCATCCCCATCACGGTAGACCTGATTCATCACATCTCCTAGCTTCCATACAAAGGGATGGACCCTGCGACCATATCAAAAGGAAAGGGCAGTGATTTATCCCTGGTGGAGGCCATGAAGATGAAGTACAATATGCAAAAGAAGAAGAGGGGTTACGCCATCTCCAGCATCAAGGACAAAGCGATATGCTTGGCAACCCAAATTTTGGCAGTAAAAGTTATGGAGAAGTTTTGTGCAGACGAGGTACCTATGCTGATGGTTGCACTGGTCGAGCAGTGCGCAGAGGGGGTCCATTTTAACTTGTCTGTATTCCTTTGCACAAAATTTTTAGAAAGTTTCCACGAAGCCCAGGAGTAGGGTAAACCTTCCACTATGCGTGGCTGTTGCTATCCATAGTGCTTGTAGCAGGGGAATTTCCGGAAGACAGTCAATTCCCCACAATTGATAGAGATTTACTGAAGGTTGCGAAGTACGCTTCGCTCTGGGCCACAAAGGATGCAACAAGGATATGCGACGCCAAAATCTTATGGGTGCTCATGGATATGACCATCCGAATGTGGATCAACTGTAAGCCATGGTTGTCACCCATGGCTTACAATAATCTACAGAGTTTTGCAAAATTTAAGGAAAACATGCACAACATCTTTATCAGGGAGTGTAAGGATTCGATGAAGCAGTGAACGAAGCTACCATTTGTAACCATTGATGATGCCATTTTTACTGTCTCGGAGGCACGGCCTCTGAAATGGTGCGCCCCCAACATTGTAGAACTCAAGAGGTCAATAGTGCAGAAGAAGAAAGAAGATGCCAAGCTGCGCATCGCACAGTTGGCCGATAAAAGGAGGAAGGAAGCATGAGTAGTGGAGGTACAGGCAGCGTGGGAAGCAGCACAGAAAGTTGTCGAGTAGAAAAAGGCTGCAGAAGCAGCTGCATCAACATAGGAAGCAACCGTGAAGGCGGGCAAGGGACAAGCAACACCCTCCCAAGGGTAGGAGGCAGAGGAAGCAGAAACAACAAAAGGAAGCATAGACCCACGAACCACATCTGCACAGTTGAAGTTCCGACACACGACATAGTGAGTAGGGTCAAAGAAGAAGGTAAAGGTGTCGAAATTGTCCATTGACCCAATCACCCTAACCGAGGGTGATCTGCATGACATCAAAGAGATTGTGCGCAATGGCGCAAATGAGGCTCTTCAAGATTTCATGCAGGAGCGCCAGACTGCGTTGGGGGACCTTAGAGTTCAGTTGTAGGACTTATAGGTGCGCTCCCCTCAGGTTGGTACCATTTCAACCAACCTCACAATCGGATCCATGGCAGTAGAGCAGATGTTGCATGCATGGATGATGAACACAATGATGTTGCCGAAAGGGGCTCTAGTGACATCGAATGAGGATGATAGGCTTTTGGGTAGCAGGATGAAAGGTCTCGGCATTAATCTGCCTGCCCTTCTGCATGAGACATTATATCTATTGCAGGATGGAATAACGACAGAGCTGCGTGCTAGGGAGAGCTGCACGATCCAAGTCCTTAGGGAGCAAAAGATAAATATGGAAAAAATCAGCTAACAGTGCGAAAAATTATTGTTACAAAATCAATAGTTGGTGCAGGTGGTAAACAATGCTTGCCGAAGCATCCCAGAGTTGGCCATCCCAGCAAATATACCGGTGGAGGTGCAGATCCACAGATTAGCAACAGGAGTCTAGGAGGCTAGGGATGAAATGACAAAGTTTCAGCTGGAGCTGAATCTTCAGATCACCAAGCTGCGATTAAAGTCGTAGCCATCCACTTCCCCGGAAGTCAAAGAATGACGTGCTAGTGCTATCACAATTGGATTGGAGGAAATCGGAGGTGCAGTACGAGACTACACCAGCATGTTGGAAGAATCACTTGAGGTCGTCACAACTCTGTAGGAGGACCCCAACATCCAGCGCTTAGAGACAGAGGCATGAGAACTCTAACAGCAGTACGACAATTTTCGAGGAACTGCATAGACAGTGGTCCTCATCCAGAGGCTTGCGAGGATGCAACAAGATAAAGAATTGAAGGAGCAGGTGGACATGGCGTGACACAAGGAGGCAGTTCTCAAAGCGTGCGTCCAACCTTGGATCGATGAGGCCTTCACTATCACGATAGACATCGAAGTCAAGCTTGCAGACATACAACAGATGCACACATTGATGTAGAGAAGCACCCCAGATACATAGGTCTCGGAATAGCACATGTAGCATATCCATCAAGCATCATCTCAGTGCTACTGACCTTCGCGTAGTTCGATAACAGTTGGAGGGACTTTGCACAAAGATCACCGCACCAACAGAGTGACTCGAGGTTGAGTCATGATGTTTGTGTTGGGGGCCTATTAGGCATGGAATCGCCCCAAGGCATGCTTTGGGGCTCAAAGCCCAGGTTTTGACCCAATATTATTGTAAAGACTTTGTGAATTGCGGGCGCGGAGCGCGAAATGTATGATAGAGTCACAGGGTTATCTGCCCTATTTTTGTGATGTAATGTCGATTGGATAGACCTAGCCATGGTCCGCAGACCATGGGATTGTATAAATAGAGTGAGGCTCTAAGGGTAAAGAGAAAATAAGTAGGAGAGATGAGTAACTAACTAAGTGAAGTGTGTCTTTGGGTCATAGAGTAGGAGAAGGCTCTGCATCTGAGTGCGCAGAGGCCTAGTAGTCAGCAGGTGAGTGCGCGGACCCCTGTAGCTGAGTGCACATGGTGGAGTCGAGTCTATAACCAAGGAAGGAATTAATAAAGAAAAGTTTTATCATAATTCCGTGTATATGTTCTTGGGTTAATGCATGTTTGATATAATTTGTCAATATACTGTTTATTTACTACATGCACCTATATGAATGTTTTATATTGCTAAGTATAAATTAAAGCATGCAAGTAGGCTAAGATAATCAACTAACATTGGAATATCAGTAAAGTCTTGGGTAATAACACAGAAGCGCAACATTTAACCCTTAAGTAGGGCTGCACGAAGGCATTATCTCAAGTTGTGAGGTACGGGAACGTGCACGAAGCGACTTTTGTGCAGGGTCGAACCACTTGAACTCATCAAACATCTCTAGGGTGCAAAAACTTGGTTCTAGCACCCTCCCATACTACTTCGGGTGAGACCTCAGTCTGCACTTCGCGGACTATTGTTGAAAGGGCCAGTAGTATCGAGATTTGTTTGGCTAAATCAACTCTGAACTTGTGTCAAGCCCCAATAAGCCAACATTATGTCTAGTGGACCCAAGTCCTACACATGTCAAAATGGTAAAATTTGGTCCATCTAAAACCTTGAACATTAACCCCTCTCTTTCAGCCAACCAAAAAGAGAAGTTGATAAAAATGTTAAGAGAGCACTTAGATGCCTTTGCTTGGAGATATAAAGAAATGAAAGGTGTGCATCCTTTTGTGTGTACACATCACATATACGTCAAGCAATGATGCAAACCTGTGCACCAACCTCAGAGGAGAATGAATCTATCCCTCAAAGACACAGTAAAGGAAGAGTTGCAAAAATTGTTGGATGCAGGGTTCATCTACCCCATCTCAGATAGTGAGTGGGTGTCCCCTCTAGTTTTGGTCTCAAAGAAGAATGGAAAGTGGAGTTTTTGTGTGGACTACATATAGATGAACAAAAACACTAAGAAAGACCATTTCCCTTTACCTTTCATTGAAAAAGTTTTAGATGGTCATGTAGGGAAGAAGTTATCTTTCCTAGTTGGATTCAGTGGTTATAGTCAGATCTAGATTAGCACAGAGGACCAAGATAAAACTACATTCACTTGTCCTTGGGGTACTTTTTCTTATAGGGTCCTTTCTTTTGGATTATGTAATTCCCCTACCACTTTTCAAAGGGTAGTTTTAAGCATCTTTGTTGAGCTAATCCGTGACTCTGTAGAGATCTACATGGATGATTTCACTCCCTATGGGTGTGACTTCCTCGCGGATCTCTCTAACCTGGGGAAGGTCTTGAAGAAGTGCATAGAAATGAACCTCTCACTTAGTTCTAAGAAGTTTGAATTCTTGATGAATGCAGGGACTATCCTTTGCCATTCAATATCTCAGGAGGGAATACAAGTGGACCCAAACAAACTTTCCATCATAAAAAGCGTCACTACTCCTCAAAAGCAGAGGAATGTTAGGATCTTCTTAGGCTTAGCTAGATATTATAGAAGGTTTATCAAATACTTAAACAAAGTAGCCTCACCATTGGTTGCATTGCTGGCCAAGGACTCTAAAATCTGTTGGTCAGATTGTTTCCAAGAGGCCCTAGAGAACTTGAAAGACAAATTAACCACTGCACCCATACTTAGAGGCCAAAATTGAACTCTTCCTTTCCACATCCATGTTGATGCATCTGACAAAGATATAGGAGAAATTTTAGGCCAAATAGATGACAAGCTTCCTTATGCCATTTACTTCATTAGGAAAATTTTTTCTAAGGTTGAATTGAATTACACTATGACTGAGAAAGAATTCCTAGTTGTTGTACACTTTTTGAAAAAATTCAGACACTACATCACAGGACACAATTTGTTTTTTGCATACTGACCATGCAACTATCAAATACTTAATTAAAAAACCTGATGTGAATGCTAGAATTATTAGATGGTTTCTTCTATTGCAACAGTTTGACTTAACTATCATTGATAAGCCAAGAAAAGAAAATGTGGTTGTAGATTTTTTGTCTAGACTTTCTTTACCTGTAGGTGATGAAGGGATGGTTGATGATCAACTTCCAGATGATAAATTATTTTCTATCTCAATTCTCTCTCCATGGTTTTTTGACATAGCCAACTGCCTCGTTGCTGCAAAATTCCCTCCAAATCTGTCATCTAGCGAAAAGAGAAAAATTGTAAGGAAGAGTGCCCCTTTCACTTGGATTTGGGGAAATATCTTCAAGTTGAGAGTAGATAAAATCTTGAGGAGATGTGTCAGGGAAGAGGAATTCTTTGAAATCCACTCATCCTATCATGATGGGCCTTATGGAGGTCACTTTTCTACCAAGAGGACAACTTTCAAGGTTCTCCAAGCTGGCTACTACTGGCCCACTCTCCACCAAGATGCAAGAAGGTAAACTAGTTGATGTGATCAGTGCCAGAGGATGGGGAAGCATACCGCCAAGGATGAAATTCCATTATAACCTCAAGTGGCTTTGGAGCCATTTGACAAGTGGGGCATGGATTTCATTGGGCCAATTGATCCACCATTAGGGTAGAAAAGGTACATCATTGTATGCACTGACTATTTGACTAAGTGGGCTGATAAAAAGGCTATCAACGTAGAAAAAAAGGAGAAACTGGTTGAGTTCTTAAGGGAGAATGTGTTCTCCAAATTTGGGTACACTAGAAAGATAGTCATTAAGCAAGGAGCTCAATTCACATCACATTTGATCGATAGTTTGTTAGAGCAGCACCATATCAAGCACAAAAAATATACTGCCTATCATCCTCAGGGAAAATGGACAACTAGAGGTCACAAATAGGGAATTAGAAGGCATCCTCACCAAGGTTGTGAGCAACATCAGAAAGGGTTGGGCAAATATATTAGTGGAGGCCACTTGAGCCTATAATACAACTTGGAAGACAACTACTGGTTTTACCCCTTGCGATTTGGTCTATGGAAAGAAGGCTATGCTCTCCATTGAGTTTGAGTACAATAATTTGTGAATTGAAGCACAATTCAGTTTAGATGTCACCAAGGCTTAGTAGGAGAGTCTCCTCCAGTTAAATGGCTTGGATTAATTCATAATGTAGGCTTCCTACACACCGAAGTTATCCAATTGCAGAGGAAGGTCTAGCATGAAAGGAATATCAAGGAAAAAGTTTTTCAAGAAGGGGATTGGGCCTTGCTATATGACTCTAGGCTCAAGGAATTCAAAGGAAAGTTAATGAAAAGATGGTTAGGACCATACCTGATAGAGAAATTCCATGACAATGGAGTTGTTCAAATCAGGACCATTGATGAGGAAGGGATCCCCTTGCTTGTCAATGGCTATAGATTGAAAGTTTACAAAAAGTCTATATCCAAGGAAGAATTCATCAACACCATTAGAAAAAAGGTGAATATGATTAGAAGTGTCATAAATTCAAAGTAAAAACATTCTTAGATATTGTTCTTGATAAATAAACAAATAAAGAAAAATAAATAAAAAACAATAAGAGGTTTGGATGAAAACCTCTTTGAAGTAGCCTGGGAGTGAAAAGGAAAAAATAAAAAAATAAAAGATCTCCAAGTGAAAACCTCACTTGAGGCACTTAGGGCAGGCATACAGGTTGAAAACCTCTTCTGAGGTTGCCTGTGTGTCCCTTAAAAAAAAAGAGGATAATGTCATCACAAGGATCAACAACTTTTCTGTTAACAATTTATGTCATTTTGTAGGTTTTGAGGATAGTGGTGAATTTCAAGCTATAGGGCCAAAATTCTCAAGTTTCCATCCATTGATCAATCCATCCACTCCATATCCTCCATGAAAACCATGTCATCACTACTCTCCACCATTCTAGTGGCTCAAAAACCCAATTTCAGGCCCTCTCTGGATTGCTACAAGAAGTATGTAACTACTACAGGAAGGTCCTAAAAATATACAGGAAGGGAATCCAATTGAGAAAACCATCATGCATTACCATTCCAAAGCTAAGTGAGGTCCTCCTACCTTGATCCACCACTAACCCATCTTTCATACACCCATGTTCACAAAAACAAAAATCATTATCTTTCAAAACTAACCCTAAACTCTCTCTCATCCTAACAAAAAAAAGAGTACATTCCCTCCATTTCCAAAACCCTATGCTACTCAATTATATCCCTATCATCATCCTTCAAGACCCCATACAATCTTTCTCATAACTCCCCTGTAGTTAAAATACTTTGGAAGAGAAAAAAGGGTTGCCATAGGATTTCCTGTAGTAGCATGTGCAACCATTACAAAATGGCAGAAGCCTAGTTTCTTTTTCTTCCCATCACGTTGAGGGGATGATACCATCTCATGAGGAACTTTTCACTCCACGAAGAACTCTCTAGTAGCAGTAGTAGGACCTGGGATATCAACAAAGGACCTGCACACATAAACAACATCACAGTCAAATACACATGAGCAAATAAAGTATACACAAGAGGATAAAAGATAGCAAGAGAACTCCTTGGGTAATAGTACAAAGGTCCAGCACTCCAACATGCATCGATAAAACACGAGGTAGGAACAGGTATGGTAACCTCTAAGATCCTCCATATGTGTAAAATGATGAAAAATGTATGAATGTCGAGGTAAGGTTATTTTTATAAGATGGAGGTGGCTAGTTAAATTGGCCACCCTTAGTCATTGAACAAAAAGTGATTTATGAGTCATCAGGCAACGTAGGTTTGTCACATTAGTCAAGATTAGATAATAGGAAGTGGGTGTTGATTACGAGGGATGAGGGAATGATTAATCTGGGTGGGACAATGGTCCAAATGAGGAAAACTTGTACTTCTACCGAGTCATCACAATGCTCTGAGCCCTAGCCAAAAATAAAATATAACATAGTAGGGCCCAAATTCTCTTTCATCTTCACTCATTTAAAAATCGGTTAAGGTAAGGACGAGCCTGGGAAGCTACCAAGGAGAGTAGAACCCTACTCCACCATTTCTACAAGAGGCAGCTACAGGAAGCCCAAAAAATTGCTATAGGAAACCTCCAAGCGTGAAAGAACACTGCCAAGGGTTGATTTGGTCTCCAATTATCATTATACTAGGATATGTTATGAAACATGAGTGGCCCCTCTCATCCTTTTGTCCATGATATACATGTTAGTGCACCTTGAATTAAACAAGTAATATCAACCATCTTTCGAATTAAAAGAATTTTTCTGGCTATAGAGTAGAGGAATAAAAATAATTGTCATCAACCTGAGATTCCAACCCTCTGTTCCCATTAAATTCCACATCATAGTTATCAAAAGAAGTAACCCTCCTACACATAGTTGAAAATAGTGGAGAATATGGGAGGGGGATTCTATAAGAGAGAGGCTACAGACACTAAAGGAATTCACCTTCACCCTCTTGTATTGGATATTTTCAAGAGGAATCAATGGTTAGGTTTCTTTGAGCTACTGAAAGGATATGATAATCACATCACCTATGAATTTTCCATGGCCCTAAACTCTCAAACAAGAGCCAGTGCCCCCAATGTGGTGAGGGAATTATCCATTTCTATTAGTCCTGAGCTAATTAATAGGGTGACAACCCTTCCCCTAGGGATCCCATGGAGAAGATAAGATGAGTCCAGTAGTGCCATTGCCAAGAACGATTATTCACTGGTGATGAGAAAACTATTGAAGATAAAAATGGAGTCAGAAGGAAGAGCCTACCCTATCCTTGGGATGAGGTAGTCTACCATATCCTCAAGTTCATATCTTGTGAATGAAGACTAAGTGTAGTCTATGGCTACTAGTTCAGGCTGATCCATGAACTAAGATTGCAAGAAGAATTTCCCCTAGCCAAAAGACTCAGTGTGCCTTATTTACTCCTACATTTAATCATGGATATGATCCAAAAGGTGAGAGAGGGAAAACACCAATACCTAGGCCACCATGGCCTCATCAATCTAATAGAGAAATATGCTTTGTATAAACTAAGGATTCCAGTCCTCTGGTCCACATTCAGGGATATGGACAAAGAAGTATTCATTGACACTCAAGCCCTCACACCTAGTGAGACCCCAACCTCTAGTGCTGAAGGAAGATATGAGGTAGAAGAGGAAGAAGAGGCAGAGGCAGAAGAGGAAGAAGAGGTAGAGGAGAATAGGAAGAAGAGGCATAGGAGAATAGGAAGAAGAGGCAGATGTAGAGAAAACAAAGGAAGAACCAAAGCAAAATGAAGAAGTTGAGAAAGAGAAAAATGGAGAAGAAGAGGAGGAGCAATAGGAAGAACTAGGACCTGATAAAACCACTGAATCTAGAGAAGAATATGTATCCCTAGAGCAAACAAGTTTGTCTCCTAGACCCACTGAGAAGGAGGAAGTTGCTACCTTATTTGCCTTGAGCACACCAATCAAACCCAAAAAGAAAAGGTAGAGGCAAACTCCTGTCTACTTCAAAACCAAGAAAAGCACTAGAATTAAATAGGGAAAGCCTCAAACTCCCACAAAATCCCCTATTACAATTGAAGATTCACCAAGTAAAATAGAGGAGTTAGGACCCACTGAAAGGAAGGTTGAGGAAATCACCTCTCCTGAAGCCATCTCAATGACTCCCATAACATATGTAAGGAGGCCTGTTACTAGATCAACCTCCTTTAAACAACACAAGGCACCTACCACACTCCAACAAAAAGGAATAGGGAAGCTATAGGAAAAAGAAAGCTTGCTACAGGAAACACATAAGGTGCTACAGGAAGAGCATAAAATGCTACAAGAAGAGAATAAAGAGCAGCAATAAGGGAAAAAAGTAACACAATAGCTATAGGAGGGGGAAATTTCCCTAAGGACATTTGAAAAAGATTTCCCAGAGCTACAGGAGCCTAGTCGACAACCTAGTTTGAGCTCCTATTACAAGTTCATTGAAGGAGGTAGAGTGATCCCACAAAAATTTACTGTCCCACTTTTCTTTGAAATTGAAGTAGAAAGAGGAAGAAAACATAGATGGATGAATATTCCCAAATCCAAGAAGGTGGAATATGTGGGCCTCATGGAAGAAAAGCTTCTAGAAATGGGCAAGGAGTTGAGTGAGTTAAGGGATAAAGTGTCCACAATGAGAGCACAACTGTAGGCATAAAATAGATGGTTGAGGAAGAAATTGAAAGAGAAGGAAACCTAATTTTCCACAATGGAAAGCCTCTCCATAGAGGCACAATAGTGCAAACTACCATCCATGTCCTATGCACTTTTCCTCAAATAATAATGAATGCATTTCTAAATCAAGACATTAGCACTACATGGATCCATGCCATTTTATGACTACAAGAAGTTCATCGAGTTGTGTGAAAAGAGTAGCTTCGAAGAAAGAGCCAATTTAGCTGAGTTCTACCTCTACAGCCTCTTAAATGACATTAATTTTTTGGATCCCAATGCAAAGTTGGGAGACTTTTAGCTGATGGCCCTTGCCTCTTGGATGAGTCAAGAGGAGGCCAGAGTTGAGGAGGTGAAGAGAGTATTGGAAAAATAAGAAAATAACCCCTCTACATCAGGAAAAAGCTGATAAGTTCCATGGCTTTCATCAGTACTCACAACATCATTTGCAGTGATGCTAAGTTAGCATCTAGGTAGCTTACCACCCAAGATAAGGTCATCTACCACCTTGAGGACACTCTCATGCTGTTAGTGATAGAGAGCCAAGAAGCATGTCATAGAAGATGGAATTCCCTGCCACACAGTCTCCAGATTAGGGAGTATCACTCTTCTGAAAGGTTAAGGAATGCATTGGATAGAACACCTTTATACAAAAGGGCCATGCAAATATTGAAGTTCAAATGGATTGGACTTAAGCTTAGTCCACCTTTGATGATAGGTCTACAAGAAGGAAGGAATGAAGAAGAGGAAAGGATGTAGTGGGAAGACATAGAGAAAAATGTAGGCTTCTATCCTTAGGAAGGCACACCATCTGCAAAACCTTGGGATCTTAGAGAGGCCACCAAGGCCATGAAGGATATGGACGTAGATGACTAGGTTTCTCAGAAGATGAGAAACAATTTCAGTAGGGGGTGATGATGAGGCTTATCAATAAGTATATTATATGGGTCACAATGCCATCCTCCAACTTATTAAATTATCTTTTTCTCACATTTATATACAAATTTTGTTATATTATGCCTAATGTGAGGAGTAAAAGATGTGTTGCTATGTCATGTGGCCTAATGTGTGTTAAATGTAGGAATTAGAGCAATTTTGAGTTAATTTGAGTGCAGGAACTCGGAGTAGACAACAAGAGAGATTCTAGGAGGTTGTCCACCTCCTTAAATCCTCCAATCAGTGAAATATACCCACTCTATCTCTCATCAACTCAGTGTCATTATCATCTAAGCAGGCCGAGTTCATTGGTAGTAGAGCTAGTGCAAGTCAAGGAAGATCTGGATCCACCTATTACCGAGTTAGGGAGACAAATATCCCTATTTTATAGGGAGTTGTTGGTAGCTACCTTTTGTATAAATAAACATGCTAAGGAACTCATTAGATTTGAATTTTTATTGTAGGCAAGAGGCGATTGATCTAAAGCACTTTTGACTATTATTTTGATGATGTATTTGACATTTCTGGAATAATAATGAGAAGCATTATTTTGATCCAGCATTGAGTTGATTCAAAAGGCTGAAGCTATTGGGTTAGGGCCCAACCCTAGCAGCCTAAGTCCCTCTCATGTATTTATATTTCTTTTATCATAGAATGTTGATTAGTTGCTCCAGTGTAGTTAAGTTTGTTCATGCTCTTTTAGCTAAGAAGGTTGATTAGTTGTTGCTTATTCATATTTTAGTTAGTTTAGAAGGTTGATTGGTTGCTACTTATTCATAATTTTGTTAGATTGGAAGGTTAATTAGTTGCTACAGTTTAGTAGAGTAAAATTCATCAAAAAATTTGTGATTGTGACTGCTATCTCATCTCCCTCATGGGAGCATGATTGGAGGACCCCACCAACAAAACCCAAAAACAAAGTGTGAATTCCTATTCATTGCATAGATCAAGTTCTTAGCATTAGTAGATAGTTTGTTTATGATTTACTAGAAAGGTTTACATTTGTTATCTTGATTCACACATGATTGTTGTAGTTTAGAAGGTAGCTCATTGCATAGATGAAGTTCTTAGCATTAATTAAATAGCTTTCCAAATTCAATTCATCTTTTCCACATTTACTTGTAATATTTTGCAAATGAAAAGAGGAACAAGTGCATGTGTTGTTGCGGGGCTATTGGATATTGAAGAAAGGAATCCTTCCAACAAGTCCATCTAGGACATATCCATCCTTTTTTGATGCATGACAACCCATGTTCTTGATCTCTATTTCTCGGTCACCGTGAGCAGCCATCTTAGCCCAAATTTGGCCTTCTTGAAGTGTCGGGCTTGGATAGGGGTGATGATCATCTTCCCCACATTACCCACAACCTTCATACAACTTTCCTTACCTTCACCCCATCATTATTGTTGGCTTGTTAGGGCCTGACCTAGGTTGAAAATTGATTTAGCTAAACAAATCTCGAAACTACCAACCCTTATGGCAACAGTATGTAGTGCACGGACTGAGGTCTCACCTGAGGTAGTGTGGTATGGTGTTGGAACCAGGTTTCTGCACCATAGGGATGTCTTGGTGAAGTCTAGGAAGTTCACAAATTGATATTGTGTGCTTGCGCTACTCTGTGCAGTTGTCTGACCTTTGTGTAGCTCTATAAAGAGCTTGAAGAGGTGTTGTCTAGATGCTTTATCCTTTTGTGCTATTATTATAGGTTTGACTTAATTTTTTGGGTCCCCGGCTCCTCGGGTCGCGAAGACTATGCTTCGGTCGGTTAGTCAGAGAACCAGCCCATCCATGTAGGGCTTCAAGCGATTTCCATTTACTCTTCCTGGGAAGGGCTCTCCGTTAAGTTTGACTAGCTAGACTGTGCCTTCGTCTGTGATCTCTTTTACCACATATGGTCCCAACCAATGCATTCTGAATTTTCCAGGAAATTTTTTGAACTCGCTGTCATACAGAAACACTAAATCATTTATCTTGAACGTGTGTAACTTGATATGGCGATGATGCCAATCTTTCTCATGTTGTTTCTGTACTTGCTGATGGAATCCCACCAGAAAGTGTTCTTCCTCAAGTTTTTCCAATTACGCGAGCCTCTCTTCTAAGGCTTCGCGGTCTAACATGCCTGTCATCACTGCTATTCGTAAATTGGGTACGATGTATTCCATTGGCATGACTGCTTCTATGCCATAAACTAACCTGAAAGGTGTTTGACCGGTCAATTTCTTGTAGGTGGTTTTGTATGCCCATAATATGGCAGGTATGTGCAAGTCCTAGTCATTTAACTGTGTGTTACATACTTTGGTCAGCACAACCTCTAGAATCTTGTTGAATGCTTCTACTATCCCATTAGCTTGCGAATGGTACAACATACTTTGATGATGATACACCTGGAACTCCTTGGTGAGTGTGCTAATAGTTTCATTCAGGAAGTGCATTTTGTGGTCACCCATTAAACTTTTCGCACATCCAAACTATGTCAACACATTGTCGAACAAAAAATTCATAGCTGTAGCGGTCTTGTAGTCCTTAACTGGCTGTCCTTCCGCCCATTAAGTCAGGTACTCTGTCGTGGTGATGATGTAACATGCGCCCATCTTCCCCTGAGGTCTGATTGGCCCCACCAAGTCTATGGCCCATTTTTTGAATGGCTATAGCATCATTTATGGATTGAGTGGCATCTAATCCCTTTGCGATGGTTTCCCAGTCCATTAACAAACGTCACAGGCCCGATAGTATGCTTTCAAATCTTGATGTAGGGTTGGCCACCATAGTCTGGTGCAATGAATCTTTTATGCCATCGCTCATCCCGCATAGTGTCCTTCTGCAACCCCCCCCAATGTGCTTCTATGAGGATCTGTCCTCGTTCAAATTTAGGTACATATATTCGTAATATCTGATCGTTTCCCATTTTGTAGAGGTGCCCTATGATGACAGAAAAATCCGTCGCATGTACCACCAATTCCGTCTTCTACTAGACTAAGTATCCCTGTGGCGTAGTCTGTGGTTAAGAAATGAATTATATCTTCGAAGTGGCCATCTGCAAAACACATTGCATAGAGCTATGCATCAGGTAGTCCTTCCTCCAAATTTGTTGGCTCCTCGCCATTCTCAATTCGTGATAGGTGATCTAGTCCTACATTTAGGCATCCCAGCTTTACAATGACCTCGAAGTCATACTCTTGAAACAGTAACAACCATCTACATATGCGCCCCCCAACATAGGCTTGTTGACCAGGTATTTCAACGCAGAATGATCAATATACATCTTGAAGTGTCCACCAAGTAAATAGTGGCAGAATTTATGGAGCGCGTATACCATTTCCAATCCTTCACACTCAGTAGTAAAATAGTTCTTTTTGGCTTTGGACAACCACCGACTTGCGAACGTGATCGGGAAATCCACACCTTTTGCACCTTCCTGTGTAAGTATAGCACCCAGCACAATACATGACGCATCAACATGTACATGAAATTCAATGTCCCATTTTTGGAAGACCAAGATGGAAGTGGATGCCATTTTTTCCTTTAGAACATCCAAACTTTTCTTACAATCATCATTCCAACAATATGTAGCATCCGTTTTCAATAACTGTTCCATTGGTGTTGTGATTTGTGCATAGCTCTTAATAAACTTTCTATTGTAACCAGTGTGCCCCAACGTGGCACATAGTTGTTTGGCAATTCTCGGTGCTTCCAGATTGAGAATAACGACAATCTTCACAGGGTCCACCATCAGGCCTTGTTTACCGACCACATGGCTGAGAAGATTTCTAAAGGGGACTAGGAAGGTGCACTTCTTTAGATTCAGTGCAATCTGGTGTCGTTGGCAAGTATCCAGCATCAACTATAAGCTCGCTATATGGTGTTTGACTAACCCAAATAAAGTCCAATCATCCAGATAGACCTCTAAGAACTTGTGGATGTATTCCTTGAACGCAACCACCACTACGTGTGAAAATACGTTGCTGCGTTCTTCAGTCCAAAGGGCATAACGGTGTATTGAAAACAACCTCATTTGGTTGCGAAGGTTGTCTTGCACCTATCTTTCGGTGTGATCTTGATCTGATGGTACCCTGAGAAACCATCCCTGAATGAGTAAGCTTCCTATCCACCAACATTCTCCAATACTTCGTCTGTAAATGGTGTCGAAAATGGATCGTGAATGCACGTATTGTTAACCTTCCTAAGGTCCACGTAGATTCTAATTTCACCCTTCTGTTTTTTCTCCTGTACTACCATAGGACTCACCCAATTTGATTCTTCCATTGGTTCAATGATTCCGGCTGCAAGAATTTTGTCTAATTCTTCACAGACATTTTCTTTATACTTTGGATTCAAATGGTAAGGTCGTTGTTGAACTAACTTCGCGTCCAATTTCAGAGTGATCTTCATCATCCCTAGGGCACCAATGATCCCCTTTAAATTTGTGATTCTGGTCTGGAACAAATCTTGATATTTGCGGAGTAACTCGGCGACCTTATCTACCGTTGCATCATCCCAATGGTCCCCAAGCATCGCATACTTCTTCTCTGCATCTGTATGAATCTTTACTTGCTTTTCCTTTAGCGGCGTTGTGATGTCAGGGTCCTCAATTGGTGGTCCTCGAACTTCGTGACATCCTTTAGTTTCTGGAATATCTTGGGTGTGGAGCCTGATTATCTTTTGTAATCAAAGGTATCGCCACATTGGACCCTAGTTCATAATGGGGAAGCAACATCGCCCATAAAATATTCGCTACAGGGGGTCCAGGGGGGGCAGCTGCGACCTTTTGGGGGGCAACGCCCCTGAAGCTAAGAATAGATGTAAAATTGCCTTGTAAAATGTTGTAATTTCGTAGTCAATCTGGGTCGTTCATTAGGCAGAGATATGACAGTAGAAGTTATGTTTAATTTAGGGTTTTTTCCCTAGAAGGCAACCCCTTGCTATATATGAGGGAACTGTATTGTGTCTATGTAGATCTGTATTCTGAGTGAGGAAGAGAGAGGAGATTGAGTGCAAATAGGGGATTACAACGGATATGTTGTAGGTTGTATCTCTTTAGTTTATTGGATAATATAAAAACAAGGATTGGTTGTTTCTCCATGGACGTAGCCCAAACTGGGTGAACCACGTATATATGTGTCTCTCTTGTTTTATGTGTTTTCTGTGTTTATATTTCTGTAATATTTTATGTGTTCCATTGCTCTATAATATATAATTTTCTAACAACTAGTATCAGAGCCAAAGGTCTATTTGGCTAATAAACTCATAGGAGAGAAGTGTTCCTGGGTCGAGTGGGAGCAATGGCAAAAGATAGTAGGTTTAGGGTCGAAAAATTTAACGACCAAAACTACCAGCTGTGGAAGATGCAGATGGAAGATTATTTGTATAAGAGAGATCTGTACCAACCATTGAGTGGAAAGACAAAGAAGTTGACAAGTATGACAGACACAGAATGGGACATTCTCAACAGAAAAGCACTTGGAACAATACGGTTGTGCCTAGTGGCGTCGGTAGCGTTTAATATTTAAAAGGAAACAACAATAGAGGGTTTAATGTCAACATTGGCCAAACTATATGAAAAACCATCAACCTCAAATAAGATATTTCTTATGAAGTGTTTATTTAATATGAAGCTGTCAGAAGGTGGATCTATTGCTGATCATTTAAATGAATTTAATATAGTTACCAATCAGTTAAGTTCTGTAGGGGTAACTTTTGATGATGAAGTTAGGGCTCTATTATTTTTGTGCTCATTGCTAGAAAGTTGGAATGATTTAGTTATGGCCATTAGTAAATCTGTCTCTGGATCTAGTACTTTAAAGTTTGATGATGTTGTTGGTGCAATCCTTAGTGAGGAAATGCGACGGAAAAGCTCTGGTGAGACATCAGGAAATGCTTTGACTGCAGAGACTAGGGGAAGAAAAATGGAAAGAGGAAAGAGCCCAGGATATCGTAGTAAGTCAAGAAAAGGTAGATCCAAGTCTAGATTAGGGATAGTGTGCTGGAAATGCAGGAAGAAAGGACACCTGAAGAAATACTGCAAGTCTCAAAAGGGAAAAGAAGGAGACGTGCAGTAAGAAACTAATCATGAAGGGAATGTAACAGGTGATGTGTTGCAAGATGCTTTGATTCTTTCATTATAAAATATTATTGATTCCTGGATGGTAGATTCAGGGGCTTCATTCCATGCCACACCTGATAGGAAACATTTTTATGATTATGTTGAAGAAGATTTTGGACATGTTCGATTGGGTGACGATAAAACCTGTAAAATCATTGGAATGGGTACAGTTTTCTTAAAACAACAAAATGGAAATCAGTGGCTATTGAAGGAGGTAAGGCATGTTCCAGATCTAAAGAAAAATCTAATTTCAACATGGTAGTTAGGAGGTGAAGGTTGCATAACTACTTTGAAAGATAAAACCTAGAAGGTCACTAAAGGATCCCTAGTAATAGTGAAAGGAGGAAAGGTTGGTACATTGTATTTATGCAATGGTATTTCTAATTCTGTTAATGCTTTAACCTCTACAGGTGAAGAAACGACATTGTGGCATCATAGGCTCGGGCACATGAGTGAGAAGAGGATGCAAATTCTTCAATAAAGAAATTTGTTGCCAGGTTTGAAGCATGTTGATTTAAAATTTTGTGAGAATTGTGTTTATGGAAAACAGAAGAGAGTCAGATTCCTTAGAGTTGGGAAAGAAAAGAAAAGTGGAAAATTAGAGCTTGTACATACGGATGTATGGGGACCTGCTCAGGTATCATCTCTTGGTGGCTTTCATTATTATGTTACTTTTATTGGTGATGCAACTAGAAAAACCTAGATTTATTGTATTCGAAATAAATTTGATGTATTTGATACTTTCAAGAAATGGAAAGCGTTTGTTGAAAATGAGATAGGAAAAAGGCTGAAGTGTCTCAAATTAAGCAATGGAGGTGAATATTACAACAAAGAGTTTGATAGGTACTGTTCAGAGAATGGAATTCGTAGAGAGAAGATAGTTCCTGGAACACCACAAGAAAATGGTGTGTTAGAAAGGATGAACAGGACAATCATGGAGCGTGCAAGGTGCCTTTACAATTTGCACGCAGGATTGCCTTTACAATTTTGGGCAGATGTTGTAGATAATATTGTTTATCTAATAAACAAAGGGCCTTCAAGTTCCTTGGATGGTGGTATTCCAGAGGAGGCATGGACAGTTAAAAAGGTAAATTACTCTTTTTTAAATACTTTTGGTTGTGAAGCCTTTGTCCACATTAATAAAGAAAATAGAACAAAGCTTGAGGCAAAATCAAAGAAATGTACCTTTATTTGATATTGTGTTAATGATTTTGGTTATCACTTTTATGATTTTGAAAAACACAAAATCCTTAGGAGTAGAGATATCATATTCAATGAAAAGGTTTTGTGTAAGGATCAGTTGCAGGAAAAGAAACAGGAAAAGGAAAACAGAGAATACATAGTTCTTGACTAGATCACAGAAAAAGTGATGGTACCTGAAAATCATAATGATCAATAGCCAGAACAACAACTACAACAGCAACAAGCACCTCAAACACCTAAAAGTGGTGTTAGAAGAACTACCAGGATAAGTAGACCCCTTGAACGATACTCTCCTTCATTATATTATGTATTGTTGACTGATTCTAGTGAACCAAAATGTTAAGAAGAAGCAGTGCAGGTGGAAACTAGGAAGAAGTGGTAGTAAGCCATGAAAGAAGAGATGGACTCCTTAGCACATATCCAGACTTGGGACTTAGTCATGTTTCCTGTAGGTAAAACATCATTGTAGAATAAATGGGTTTACAAGTTGAAGGAAGAAGATGGAGGTAGAAAAAGGTATAAAGCTAGACTTGTGGTGAAAGGGTTTGCACAAAAAAGGGGTATAGACTTTGCTGAAATATTTTCTCCAGTTGCTAAAATAACTTCAATCAGAACTATTTTAAGTCTAGTAGCAGCTAAAGATTTGCATCTTGAGCAGTTAGATGTAAAGACAACCTTTCTCCATGGGGATTTGGAGGAAGAGATATATATGCAACAGCCACATGGATATGAGGTAAAAGGAAGGAGAAACTAGTGTGCAGGTTGAATAAGAGCTTGTATGGCTTAAAACAGGCTCCAAGGCAGTGGTATCTAAAATTTGACAGGTTTATGTTTGAACAAGGTTATACTAGATGTCACTCTGATCATTGTGTTTATCTCAAAAGGAAAAATTATGGCAGCTGTATTATCTTGTTATTGTATGTAGATGACATGCTTGTTGCAGGTTCTAACATGTAGGAAATAAATGTGCTCAAAAGAAAATTGGCAAACTCATTTGCAATGAAGGATTTGGGTGCTACAAAAAAAATCCTTGGTATGAGAATAACTAGAGATAGAAAGAATCGAAAATTAAGATTGTTTCAAAATGAGTACATAGAAAAGGTGCTGAAAAGGTTTAATATGCAGAATGCAAAACCAGTTAGTAAACCTTTGGCTAGCCATTTCAAATTAAGTAAGGAGGAGTGTCCCAAGATTCAGGAAGAAATGGCTCATATGTCTAAAGTTCCATATGCATTAGTAGTTGGAAGCTTAATGCATGTAATGGTCTGCACAAGGCCTGATATTGCACATGCAATGGGAGTTGTAAGTAGGTACATGAACAATCCATGAAAAGAAAATTGGATGGCAGTGAAGTGGATTCTCAGGTATTTGAGAGGTACGACAAATCAAGAATTATGCTTTCGTGGTTCAAACATTGCTCTACAGGGATATGTTGATGCATATATGGCGGGTGATAGAGATAACAGGAGAAGCACAATAGGGTATGTGTTTACTATAGGTGGAAGAGTTGTCAGTTGGGTCTCAAAACTGCAAAGTGTTGTTGCACTCTCAACAATAGAAGTAGAGTATGTTGCTGCTACAGAGGCCAATAAAGAAATGATTTGGTTACAAAGGTTTCTAGATGATTTGGGTAAGAAGCAGGAGTTGGGCAAGTTATACAGTGACAGCTATAATTCCATACATCTTGCAAAGAAATCTGCATTTCATTCCAAGACTAAGCATATATAGCTCAAGTACCATTTCATACAGTTAGCATTGGAAGATGGAAAGTTGAAGTTGGAAAAGATACACACTAGCCAAAATCCTGCATATATCTTAACAATAGTTGTAACCAGGAAAATGAGAGAAGGTGTAAGGAAGGTGCACATTACCAAAGGCTAATCCCAACTCTCCACGGAGGTTGGATTTTCCCAAGGTGGCTACAAAATAGAGAAGCAAACTATAGAATGGTGTGCCTTGGCACAAGGTGGAGAAGACTTAGTTGAAGTTGGTTGGATGAGTTCCTATCTACAGATCAACAATACTTGCAACAAAACCTATTTTCCTCTTCATCTATGCATCTCTATATACCAACATGGAAAAGATGAGTTGAATTTTGAGAAAGTTGACCTATCTATTGCTAATGGCTATATCTATGGAATGGAATTCCTTCTAAGCTATGGCAAACTTAAGAAACAAAATGACAATTTCAAGTGCTTCCAAGAAATCATAAATAATGATCTGTTTAAACATGGAACCCAATCTATGTATTGACCAAAAGACAAACTCTGTTTTTGGGGCTTTTAGAGTGGGGCCCTCTAATCATGATCCCACAAGGGAGATGAGGAAGAGGCCACTTTCATAAGATTTTATGAAGTACTTTCCTTCACTATTGCACCACTGATCTACTTCTTCAAACTAATGGAAACAAGATTAAGAAATCATTCAAATACTTGTTAAGAAAAACAAAACATAAATAATTTCAGCAACTAATTATCATATTAATCTAAGAATACAGATACAAAAAAGAGGAACTTTTGCTGCTAAGGTTGGGCCCTAACCCAAGAGCTTCAGTCCTTTGAATCAACTTAGTGCTGGATCAAGGTTAAATTTCTCATTACCATCAAAATGTCAAATAAAACATAGCAAATAATATTCACAATGTTTCAACTCAAATTTCCTCTAAGCTACATAAAAAAATCGAATTCTAATGAGTTCCTTGGCTCTCTTATTTATACAAACTGAAGCTACCAACGACTTCCTAAAAAATAAGGATACTTGGTTCCCTAACTCGAGAATAATTGTCTTTAACTGTCACTGGTTTGGCTACCAATGAACTTGGCCTTCTTGGCTGCTAATAACTCCGAGTTGATGAGATATGGTGGAGGAACCTTCGAATGATTTGGGGAGTAAAGGAGGGAGACTAATATCCTAAAATCTCTCTTTCTTGTTCACCTCGAGTTCCTACACTTAAATTAGCCCAAAACGACTCCAATTCCTACATTTAATACATGTTAGGCCACATGACATACCAGCTCACTTTTACCCTTCTTACTAAGAAAAATATAAATATTAAATAAATGTGAGAAAAGTCAATTTTAATAAGCTAGAGAGTGGCATTGTGACCCATATAGTTTACCTATTGATGAGCCTCATTAGTAGTATTGTGTACATATAATGTTGTGTGCCTCTTGTATATATGGTGTTGTGTGTATATTACATATGCAGTGCTCGGTATAGATGGTGCTATGTATATGTTCGATATGCGGTGCTGTGTACATATTGTACTGTGCACATGTTGGATATGCAATGTTGTGTGCAGATGGTGTTGTGCGCATATGGTGTTGTGTGCATGTTTGATATGTGGTGCTATTTACATATGGTGTTATGTACATGTTGTATATGCAGTGCTATTTACATATGGTGTTGTGTGCACATGGTGCTGTGTACATGTTGTACATGTGTTGCTATGTGTAGGTGGTGTTGTGGGCATGTCTTGCATGTGGCATTGTGTACATGTCATGTCATGTACATGTCGTGCATGTGGTGTTGTGTACACATTGTACAAGTGATGTGATGTACATGTGGCTTTCTGTACACTTTGTGCAGGTGGTGTTGTGGATATGTGATGATGTGTACACGTTGTGCAGGTGGTGTTGTGTACAAGTGGTAATGTGTACATGTTATACATATGACATTGGTGTACATGTGGTATTGTGCGCATGTCACACATGTTGTGTTGCAGGCATGCAATACTATGTATGTGCATCGTGTAGCCGTGGTATTGTGACATATGTATTCATTGTTATGTACTATGTGTACATTGGGTGTAGTTGTATATATTGTGTGGTAGTGTAAACCGATGTAGGCATATGTATTGTGTTGTGTTGTACACTGGGTGTAGGTGTATGTGTTGTATGTTAGGTGTAGGTGGATGTATTGCATGGTGTTGTATGCTATGTGTGGTTGTATGTGTGTGATGCACACACTATGTATGTGCACATGGTTGAGGAGAAGGCACTGGGTGTTTTTCGGGTGTGGCAACCAATTCAGTTTATGTACAAAATAAGGACAAAGGTTAAAGCTAAGGATTGATTGAAGGACAAGTATTAGTATTTTATTTTAGTTTTATTATACACATGACCTATGATTATGATTTAGGATGGTTATATGTGATCTATGATTCTTGTTTATGATGGTTACATGTGCTTTGTGATTTTGATCTATGATGGTTGCGTTTTGAACTAACCATATGTGATACATTTATACATGATGATTTGATCAACAACTAATTTGACTTGTTGTTGCAGGAAGTGAAAAAAATTGTAGGTGTACCTTATTAATGAGCTATCGAGAAGGTATGATATGAATTTATTTCAATTTATTTTAAATCTAATGGAAGTTATGTGCTTGGTATAGGAAAGCATGGGAAATTCCCCGGTTGGGTAGTTGAAAATGACTATAAGAAGCATTAGCAACAATAACGAAAGTAATTCAAACTGGCAACAGTATGCTGGTAAAACACTTAAGGAGCAGGGCCATTATGGGACATTGGTACCCAATAGTCTCCATTGATTTCCATGAGCATGATATGACCGATATGATGGTTTCAGGTAGGGATATGCCTTAGTTTTTGGACCTTCCGATGCGAGGAAACCTTGCCAAGGGATGGACTTCCCAAGATGGGGGTGCCAACAAAACTTGGAAGTTGAATGACTGTAGGGAAGGGGGTGATTGGATTGCCCGAGCCACTGTGTAGAAAAGAAGGGAAGGTCAGGGATGGATTTGTTTTGGTCATTAGCATTGAAAGATGGAATCAGATGCACAACGGGAGTGTCTCTTTGAATAATTAGTTGGTAACATTCACTGAGAGGAAAAGCAGCACATGACTATAGCATTGGACATTAGATCCATATTTGACCTTGCAGTGGATTCTAGACTTCCTGGGAAGGAGGTGAATCTTGGTATTACTTTGAGGGTGGAGGTGCGAGGCTCTAAATTCCCTTGTTCTGGATGTAGGCACCATAAAACTTTATTTGTTGGTTGAGAAAATGTGCATATGTGTATATGTGTGTATTATTGTAATTATTACACTGAGTTGGATTTATAAAGATCCATAGACAATATGATTATTTGCTAGGTGAAGCAAATGTGTATGGGTATATATGAGGCCATTATTGTAAATATTGTAATGAGATGTGTTATAAAGCTATAGCAAATTATATATTTGGCATGTTTTAGTAGATGGTCATTGTAAATACTGCAATGAGCTATGTTATAAAGCTCCATGGGAAGTATGTTTTGTTTTCAATGGTCTTGTTGGTTATAGGTGTCATTGAACACTAAGGATGGTGTTCCCCCAAGGGGGAGAGTTCTGTAACTACCCTTGTTAAAAATCCATGTAATAATATATAAGATCATGATCATCAAACACATATTCCAAGATTAATGGTGGGAAAAACATCCTAGTGGGTGTTCATTTGGCTTATTGTGGCTAAGGAAATTGGAAAAAGCAATGGCAAAGGCTTTGCAAAGGAGAAGTGGCATTTTGGCACATTTATTTATGCAAATAATGGAAATTAGGAGAAAAGGAAGGTGATAGGTCATCGGTTTCATGTGAGGAGTTTTAGAGCATAGATTTACCTCAGGCTGAAAAGGTAAGCTTCTAGGTCCACATCAAACCACGCTCAACCTCGTAGCTAGCCCTACAAGGATAGGAGAGGGCTCTCTCCGGGTCAATCTCAGCAAATGATAATCAGATGGGGATTGAGATGACTGATTTAACAACTAATTTTAGTATAGGTATGAATTTCAAGGATTTGATTTGAGTTTTTGGGGGTTTTGAGTTGGAAAATGGGAGAGGCAAATTTGGGTCCGGGGATGAGACCTAGTTTTTTGTGGAGTTCTGATTGGGGCAAGGAAGGCAATTGTTTTGATGCTTTGGAATGAATGAATGGATGGATCAAACTGGTGAGGAGCTAAGGAGGGCAAGAGGACCTCAATATTCCTCCTCAAACAGATGAAAACATGTAAAATTAAACAAAATTTCAAGGCAGAGCATAGCAGTCCAATGGGTTCTACCTTAATCACTCATTTGTTTAATTTCAGAAGAAAAGAGAAGGGAAAATGATACACATAAACATAAATGAACTTACAATGACATCGAGAAAAACATCATCAAAACACAGAGCCACATGGATCCCAACAAGTGCTGCAAAACCCTGGTCTTTCCTTTGCCAAAAATGCAGAGATAAAATGTACAATGATGTGCCAAGCAATCCCAAGTGTCCAACCCTGACAATGACTTAGAAAATACATGATATAGACCTTCCTAACCCATTCCCATGTGTCTAGGGGTCGATCTCATCATTCTAGGAGCTGTTTCAACCAATTCTAAACAAAACACTGAAATCTAGGTAATCAAACAACTTGCCTCTATATGATAGGAAACTGATTCATTCATTAAATTTTCACTTTTTAGTGAATGAATCCTTTAGAACAAGTAACTATGGGCCAAAATTACATCATATTCATCAAGTTATATCAAGATAGGTCAATAATTACATCAAAAAGCAAAACTAGTCAAAACTGGCCGAAATTCTGAGCTGGAAGGTGAAAAAGTTGGCAAAAATCCTCTATGCGCTGCGCCTGATTCTCTATGTGTCACGCCACTTTGGAGCTGAATTTGAGGCCCTTCCCGGAGTCCAAATTGGGCTCATGATATCTCGTTCGAAAGCCCTACCTGGCTGCTTTCCAACCCAAGTGGAATTTTTCAATTTGGTGTCAATTTGCCTATCCAAAACTTCAATCTCCTAGGACTGCTTCCTGTGTGTCAAAATAAGGGCAGAGAGGTCATTTTTTGAGTGTTTTTGACCTCTTGGGGACGCAAAACTTGCCCAAACTTCTTGGCCATGCATCATCGGTCATGATTTTTCATGCTAAATCCAAAAATATAAAGTTTTTGAAATTTGGAGCCCTTTAGCAAAAGCGAGCGTGACGTGGCGCGACGCACAGGGAGGCAAAACCTATTTTTCAGTGCAAAAATTTTCAAAAATGCAAAAATTGCTCCAAAGTTCTTGAAATTTGGGCTGGACCTTCTCTATGAAGTGTCATTCTAGGCTAAAGAAGCTTCGGTCAATATCCGAAGGTGATCATGCTCCTTTTTCCTCTTTTGCTTCTTTGTTGCCCTCTTCAATTTTGCCTTTAGATTCCTTATTCGTGCCTTGGAGCTCATATTTCGCGCCCTGTAATGGAAAGCCATATGTATTAACAATGCTTTGTACCTATCAGCCTTTTCCAGCAATCTCTCTAGGTGGATGTTGATTCTCTCGAGCCAAGGCTCCCGATCATCATTAATCTCTTTCTCTAATGTAGTGAACTCAATTCTCGTCCTTTGGGCAGCTTGGTGATTCTCGTGGATGTTTTGTAGCTCCATGATTGCTTACTGATCTTCAAGCTATTTGTTCCTCTACTCCAATTATTTCATAGTCCAATTAGCCCTCTCCAAGTCAAGGGACAAGGTTGTGATCTCTACATGTTGCTCCTGGATGATCTCTCTAAGATGTGCATTTTGCAAGCCCATGTCTGTAACATCATCCTGAACAAGAATGAAGTCAGTCTCTCGCTCTCCTGAAGGCCCCTCGTCCTGCATTGGCCTCTTGCCTCTGTCTTGTACCTGTGATGCTGATGTCGGAAGTGAGGCCCCTTCCACCCTGGGTGGAGATAACACTTGCTTTGCTGTTGTAAATAACTGCCTCGTGCTCTTCTGATAAGTGATGAAGACTGGTATAGTAGCAGTGTTGTGATCATGGCCTTCTTGCTGATGAGAAGGTCCACCAGTCTCATGCCCAACCTCTGAAGGTCCCTGTGAAGCTCTGAAAAAGTCACGAGAGATGAAATTATCCCAAGTGATGCCCTGTAATCCAAGCTCATGAACCACCAAAATCTTGATGAGAGAAAAATGGAAAATACTGTTGAATTGCTGCTCAGGGGTCTTGTGTTGGAGAAGGGCAGTCATCCTCCTTATGTTTCAGCATATGAAATATGGGATGTTCATCATCCGTACCTGGGTGAAATGCATGAGCAACCTGATGTGATAAGCATATAGTTGGGAGAAGCGACCTTCACAACTGAAATACTTCATGATTAATTTCATTAATGGAGCATATTCATCTTTGAGATATTGGAAAGGGAACACTCTCTTGAGTTGCCTCAAGAAACCAGGTTTAATATATGGCTCATAATGTTGTCGGTCAATCTTCTACCTCTTGTTCCATAGTTCTCCAATGTTAGGTATGTCGGTTTCTAATGAGATAGAATCTGGTGTAAGTGTGAAAGTGACACCAGCCAAAGTAACTCGATCACCATGTAAATGTAGTACAAATAAGCGAGCCAACTCATGATGGACGTGAACAATAGCAACCTTCTCACAAAATTCATAACATGACTGAAACTAGAAACAAGAGATTGCAAGAGGGCAGGCCTACAATTATGTAAGGGTGTTTGGTTCTTCTCTAACATGTCTGCCACCTTTATGAGGCCCCCGGGGTGCATGTCCCTCCATGGGTGAGTCACTTTGGATCTCCACTTCATAGTCAGATGAATGAATGGATGACATAATTGCTGCTATACAAAATACCTTGGAGAAATAGATGCTGGTGATAAAACTGTGTTGGACTGCTCTTTTGTGATGTGGTTGAATTCTGCCACCAAGGGGAAAAATGCAACAAGGAACTGTTAGGAAGGGGGAAAATAGTAAGGGATTAGGGACTATTGGGACAAATTTTGTTAGGGAAATGTAGGAGGGTTTTGAGGGATTTGATGTATAGGGTTAAGAATTGTTGTGTAGGGTTTGAGGTGTTGGATTTGAGAATTTGGGACAGAGAATTTAGGAGCAGGACTTAATGAACTTAGGGGGTAGGGAATTAGGGAATGATGAAAACAAGGGAGAAATGGGAAGGAGGAGTGACTTTGGTAGCAAAACAATGAATTTGAAACCCTAACAACAATTTTCCTTGAGGTACTTTAGAGGGAGGGTTTGATATTTTTGTTTCAACCATTATCATCCATAAACCACCATATCTTATCACAAAATTAGATGAAACACCAAGATGAAGGCTCTACCTGGCGAATGTGTGCAATTTATTGGCAATTTGGAGGAATTGTGAGCAGTTTCGGGCCTTCAACTGTCTGCGTCGTGCCACATACCCAGTACACCATGCCTTCCCAATGCGCCGCGCCCGTGTAAATTAACCCTGCGCGTTCGCTCCTAGTGTGCCGCGCCACCTGCTCTATGCACCGTGCCGGCCAAGTTTCATCCAACTTCACCCAAATTGCGCACTTGCTCAACCAATTTGTTTTGAATTGCTTCTCTTTGGTATTGGCATGCAATGAGATTGATCCTCATGGAAATATCTTTATAAAGACATGGATTTGATTTTTGTTTCTCCAAAACCCATCTTTGTAATGTTTGGCATTGGCACTTTTTCACATTTTAATACAACTCTATTTTTTAAATTTCCTTTTTGCTTTTTGACTGAAATGATGAAATTCTTGGCAATTTTCTGCAGGGATAGCTGACATGGAATTTGGCAAAGGAGACCAGGGTTGCACCTGAAGAATTCAACAACTAAAAAACTTTTGAAAATTATTACAAAAAAAGGAAATTTTGAATTTTCTTCAAAACAGAGTTTTGAAGAAAAGTCATAATCCATCCATATGACAATGAAAATATTTGAAATGGAAAATTATTAAGAACCTCCCTTTGGCCTGCTGGCATAATTGGACATTTTGAAGATATAATTTGTGAAACCCTAGACGTAGTGACTGAAACGACTCTTGCTAATCAAAAGACTAAAACAGGACTGTAAGTGACTTTAAAACTTGATTTTGATGAACAGACCTGAGCCAGCAGTGCAAGGCATGAGGCATAATGAATAACAAGACCCTTCCGTCAGATTATGGCATGCCCCATGCGGAATGCAACTAAGTGAATTGAGCGAGACACCTAAAAATGAAATGCAATAAAGAGGTTTTGATCTCGAACGAAGGGCTGAATAGACCGACTGTAACATTGGCTCCAATGGGGATGGTAGTTCCTTGGAGGTGCCAAGAACGGTAGATCTCTGGGAGAGATAGACAGTGCCTTCGTCCATTGGGCTATGGAGTCCATTATTTTGACAAATTTAACACAAGACTCTTGACTCATTTATTGACTCAAACTGAGTCAATTAGGAAACCAAAATGACTAAAAACCTGACTTGACAAACTGAACCCAAAGTTGAACTGTTTCTTCAGAATTATAGTCTTCACTTCGGGCCCCAGACTGAAGAAAAGATTACAACACATACTTGCAATGGAACTAAAATAAAACGGTATGTACAGTGACAATGTAGACAACAGAAAAAACTCAAAAATGATACCTCTTGAGTAGCCGACCATTGACCGGCCCTCCAGGACATTCTTCCCCGTTCATCTCCTTTAAAAGAAATGCATTCTAACCATGATACGTAGCAATTTTGAAAGGACCCTTCCAGAGATTTTCAAACTTACCGTGCTTACCCCTTTCCTCATTCCTTTCATCCCATTTCAGCACCACTTCCTCCAATTGGAATTTGTCCACCTTCGCTTTTCTGTCATAGATTTTCTTAATCCTTTGTTGCAACTTTGATGTGTTTTGGAAAACCTCTTCTCTTGTCTGCTGCAAATGGACCATTTGATTTAATCTTCTCTGCATATGATCTTCTTCGCTGCCGGCCTCCTGAAGAAGTTTGACTACCGAGGCTGCTAGAGAGGTAGGGAACACTGTATCAACTCCATAAACAAGCTCAAAGGGAGACATACCAATGGATTTCTTTTGGCTGACCCGATCTGCCCAAAGTGCATTGACCAACTTCTTATGCCAACTCTTCTTGTTAATTTCCAACAGCTTCTTAATGATGTTGACTAAATATTTATTAGAAGACTCTGCCAAACCATTGCCTTGCGGATGATAGGCAGTTGAGTAACCCAAAATGATTTTATACTTGTTACAAAACTCAATCATCCTCTTTGATTTGAAAGTTGTTGCGTTGTCAGTGATTAACTTGTTCGGGCAACCAAAACGAGAAAAGATGTTATTCTCACGGAATGAAATAATTACCCCATCTGTAGCTTGTCTGGTGGGAATTGCTTTGATCCATTTCGTGAAATAATCTGTTGCTATGAGAATCCACCGATGCTGACCCAAAGAAGCAGGATGAATTTCACCAATGAAATCCAACCCCCATTGCTGAAAGGGGGCGCTCACCTCAATGGGCTTAAGTGGCAAATGCTGTAATTTCTGCCTTCCTTCAAAATCTGACATTTATGATAGCTCTTGACAACCTTATATACATCAACAAACAATATCGGCCAATAATATCCCGCTCTCAGAATTTTATTTGTTGTTGTTTTCCAAAAAAGGTGATCGCCACAATCTCCTTTGTGGAAATCCTCCATGACTTGCTTTGCTTCTTCTTCCACCAAAAAATTCAACAGAACGCCACCGAGATCTTTCCAATAAAGTGCAGAATTTAGAATCAAAAACATAGCAGCCTTTAATTTGAGAGTTCTACTTTTGTTTCTAGTCATGCCGAGTGGTGGTGACAAATTCTGCAGCACATATATGATATCTGAATACCACGGGGAAAGAACAAACGTTTCAGATACCTGAATTGACGAGCCTTCCTCATTTTCATTAGACATAGCAGCGATCAGATTTATGTCTAAGGCGTGCAAGTTTGATTCATCCATTAACTTTGCCAATCCCTGTCCTTTAACAAGCTTGGTGGGCTTTATCTCCACATCATACTCCAACAAAGCTGCAATCCACTTGCCTCGTCTTCCTTCCGGATCGGTCTGCACTGAAACATCCTTGACAACAGCGTTAGGAACATAATCCAAAACATGAGAATGAAAAATATATACCCGAAAATCTTTCAATGCTTTTACAAGTGCAAGGGCTTGCTTTTCAATGATGTTGTACTTCAAAGTTGCATCTCTTATAGTTCGGCTGAAGAAAGCAATTGGTTGTTCGTGCTCATCTCTTTTCTGCATTAATACAGTTGCCATTGTATGTTCCAAAGCAAAAGAAAACAATATAAAATCCTGAGTGTAGTCCGGGCCTATTAGAACCCGAGCTGAAGAAAGAGCCAATTTGACTAAGTTGAAAGATTTTATAGCCTCTTCCATCCACTTCACTTGGCTATCCTTCTTAAGCATGTTCGTAATCTCTATTAGGTGTTCAACCAGATTAGGTACAAAGCGGCGTAAAAATTCATCTTACCATTAAAAGATTGAATCTCCTTCTTGTTCCGGGGAAGATCAATTTGCTGAATCACTTCTACATGTGCTGGATCAATACAGATGCCATCCTTTGAGATAATGTGCCCAAGTAGTTTTCCCTCATCCATTGCAAACAAGCTCTTCTTCGGATTCAACGACGCACCATATTTTCTGCACTTTTGAAAGACTATTTTCAAATGATACATGTGTTCTTCATCTGATTTGGAAAACATGGTCAGATCATCAAGGTACACAACCAAAAAGACATCCTTCTCATTTGTGAACGCCAAGTCCATTGCCTGCTGAAATGTGGCACCCACGTTCTTCAAACCGAAAGGCATTTTGGCATAATGAAAAGTTCCCCACTGAGTGGTGAACGCTGTTTTATCCCAGTCATCTTCATGGACCAAAATTTGGTTATATCTGGAATAACCATCGAGTAGTGACATTCGAGATACTCCAACTACCCGTTGAAGTATATGATCCATTTTGGGCAACGGATAGTTATCCTTCAGTGGAACTTTATTTAGATTCCTAAAATCAATGCACAAGCGAATCTCACCTGTATTCTTTTGTATGGGCACCAAATTAGAGATCCAATCAGAAAATTAGATGGGAACAATGATTCCTGATTTGTACAACCTATTTATCTCCTTCTCAATTGATGGTAGTAGTTTTGGATTTAGCCTTCTCATCTTCTGTTTGAAAGGTTTCTAATTAGGCTTAATGGGAATAGTGTGCTGAATTATATTGGTATCATATGTCTTCAAGTCAGAATAATCCCAAACAAACACATCAGCAAAACATGACAACAAACTGATATATTTGGCTTTTACCTTGTGTGGCAATGCTTTGGATAGTTTTACCATTTTTGGATTTACAGTTGTTCCGATATTGACCTCTTCAACACCCTTTTCTATTGGCTGCAATGTTGGTTTGCGGGCTACGTCATTTTGATCAAAGATTTCTTCTAAAGGTATCAAGCCTTTAGGAATTATGTTATCCTTTAGCTGTAACACTTCCATTTGATTGATCTGCACATCATCTTCACCACCATCATATTCTACATCAATTAAGGTATCTTTGAACTTACATTTGTTTTGCAGAAAATCATCAATTTCTTCATCATCTTGGAAAACTTGCCAATATCTCTGATTCTCTGGAACAGTTGGACGTTGCTTGACAGGGATTTTGAATTTATTACTGGAGTTCATTGGAATCTTCAGACTACTTGCTGCCTTAGCAAGTGCAGCAACAATGCCATTTTGAATACGAGGCACACACGTCAAGGTATAATCTGAACACAATTTCAGGATATCTAGGAAAACATTTCGGTAAGCTCGCATCCGAGGATGCTTAGGTTGATACTCACCTTTAACTTGTTTAATCACCAATTCGGAGTCGCCATATACTACAATCCTCTTAGCATTCAGCTTTCTTAGAATTTTTAGGCCAGCAATCAAAGCTTCGTACTCAGCCTCATCGTTCAAACAATCAACAGCTAACTTGTAAGAACATACCTGCACATTACTAGGCACTTTTTTTGGGGCAGAGAGAGGACTGCGTACCCAAATACCAATTCTAGCACCATCATTTCCCACTACACCATCGAAATCCATGGTCCACAGGCCCTCTTCATCTTCTTCTAAGTGTCGAAATTCTACTGGCTCTGGTTTTCCTGCTTACTGTCCATTATCTTCAGCTAATTGCTCAACGATGTCTTACTGTTTTTGTCCTTCTTTCCTTAAAACTTCTCTGAAATTCTCTGTAATTTCTGGAATACTTTCTGCTTCTACTAACTGAATATCTATATCATTGAAACTATCTGAATACAAAACAAAAGACTCTAGATCTGTATGTACAAAATTAATCAGATGATTGATCGGTTTCTCCTTGCTTGTGATCATGTATTTCATTTTTTTGTTCATGGTACAATTTTCTCATTTGGCCAAACATAGGAATCGTTGCATAGGAGAAATCTAGTTGTAATGTCCCTTTCAATTTTGCTCCCCAAGACCTGGAAAGAAGCATACAAAACTTAGGAGGAATGTCTGCCACAACAATATCCATCAAAACATTCTTCGTTGGGATTTGATCCAGACTTACAACCAAGTCTTTGATGAGCCCAATACATCTCACTATGCTGGAATCAAATGAAAATAGATCATGGTATTTCCTAGTGATGTCCAAACCCAACTTCTCCTTGATAGATTTCGGCATAAGATTGTGGAAAGCTCCGGAATCGAACATAGCATTATGCAACACAAAGTCATGCACCCTTAAACTGATATAAAAAGTTGGCACATCACTATCTGGAGACTCATCATTCGAGCATAGCATTATGCAACACAAAATCATGCACCCTTAAACTGATATAAAAAAGGTGGCAAATCACTATCCAGAGACTCACCATTCAATGCTGGTCCAAAAATCAATTCGGGTTGATCATCTTCAACATTCACCATATCAGACATTGGATCAAAATTCAAAATTTTAGAAACTTTCCCTCTATAATTGTTGTTCCTCATTATTTTAGTCAAGGGAATGGAAACCTTCAATTTAGAAATTTCATTTTCTAAACTAAAAGCTGAAATATTTTCTACCTCTTTGACTGGGACATCTTTCTTTTCCTTTTCCTTCGATGCAATTGGTTGATTTGATTTTTCTACTGATGGTGATTTTGCTGCTATTAGGGTCAACGACCTCTTTCCATTTCTTTTGTACAACAAGTGAATCATTCTTTGATGCTGAAGCTTCCTTCCTCTTCTAAATTGGGTTAACAGGCACATCGTTGTTTCTAAGTGAATATTGACGCTGATGGGCGGACAAAGCATTCATATAACCTCTTTGGTACTCATCTGATTCTTCTTCCAAAACTGTATCATTTGCTAGAATGAAATCTGTATCTTTGTGTACAGCTGAACTTTCTGCATACTCCTCCTCTTCAGTAATATAAATTGGCATATCATTTGGAGTAAAGAAGTGATTTTCCTCTCCAATCACATTCTCCTCCTCTTCTAACTCTGGAACAAGTACCACATTCTGCTGTATAGGTGGTTGTACTGGTTGTTGTGCTATCTAATCTTGGGCTCGCTGTTTTCGTTGTTTGATTCTATATTGTGGCTACTGCTGGCCATAGAAGTTAGGATTTTGAACTTGTGGCTCAGGTTTGTCAAGTTTCACCCTTTCAATCATCTGCTCCACTTTTCGAAGTAATTGATCTGTTGAAGACGAGTCTTCTTTTGTTGTGACCTTCTTTTCTGCTCTGGCTCTAGCCCTCTTGGCCAGCAGATTTGCCTCAACGCTGACCGCAATCTTCTGCATATATTCCATTGTGGCAGGCTCTCTCTCTCTTAGTTGATAAGCCATGTCAGCATCAAAACCATTAGGAAACTTCATCATGGCTAGCCCCACAGGTGGCCTAAGATGATCAGGAATTTCTTTGTAAACTGAATTGAATCTAATGCAGTAATTGTGAACGGACTCACCGACATTTCTCTTGATATGCTCATATTCTTGAAGGAGCTAAAGAGGATTTTTCTTGATCTCCCAGTGATCCAAAAATTGTCTTTGAAGCTCATCTAATGTGGGAATACTTCTAGCTGGCAAAGATCTGAACCATTTTCTTACCTCACCATCGAAAGTTTGCACAAAGAGTCTCATTGTTACATTTTCTTCATCAATTTCATACCGCTCGAAGAAATCTGACATTCTTTCCACATGCTATTGAGCCGGACCACTTTGAGGAGTGCCATCAAACAATGGAATCTTACTCTGATAGTCTTCGGGCATGTCATCCAAAACTTGAGGCAGTGCAAGAGGAGCAAAACAAGCAGCCATCGCTCTTGGTGGATTTGCAATTGGCCTTGGAGATGTTGGGGGAGTAGGTGCAGCTGATGTGTGAGGTGTATGAGGAGGGTTGTGTGGAGGAGAAGCAATTTTGGATGTAGAAGGAGTAGATGAAGGTGAATTTACTGCAGGCTTTTGGTATGTGACAATAGGCTACACAGGGATAGTGGGAATGAAGGGCGGTTCGGTGGGACTCTTTGAGTTGAATGCCGTGACGGAAGATCCAAGGGTGGCTGATGTAGCTTCTAGGAAATCAGCGATATTTGAAGCCTCAATTTCAATCTGGAGATATCTTAAAATAAAATTCTCATTGGACTTGTTGGATTTTTCAATTTCAAGAGCTACAACAAAGTCCGGATTCGGGACTGTGGAACCAACAACACTTTCGGGTTTGGTTTCAAACAATGATAACTTAAAACGTGCATCAAAATCAAGCTCTTCAAGATACTTGAAAATTGCAGGGCAGGAACGGGATTTGAAAATGGGAGCCTTAGAACTCTCTTGACGAAGAAGTCTTGGAATCAAATTGGTATTTTTCGTAGACAGGAGGAGGATCTGGATCGGGATTAGCTCTGGTATATCTCCTTGAAGCTAGTGTGCTTTTTCAAAAGATCAAATGGACATAAACAACTTTATCAGCATATCAAATCCTAATCTTATCATCCAGAGCTTAGAATCATGAAATGAATTGGGGTGTTTGTAGGTTAGATTTTCCGTTAATGAGACTAGACCGAAGATTGACTGAAGTAACGTTTATCTACTTGCGCTAATGTAAAGCAAAAGAATTTCGAAGGATACCTAGCTAATCTTTAGACTTTGTTTGTAGTTTCAAAATGAATAATACTAACAAACAATAAAAATCAGTGTCCCCAGGGGAGTCACCACTATGTTAGAGCTTAGATTTACCTCAGGCTGAAAAGGTAAGCTTCTAGGTCCACATCAAACCACGCTCAGCCTCGTAGCTAGCCCTACGAGAACAAGAGAGGGCTCTCTCCGGGTCAATCTCAGCAAAAGATAATCAGATGGGGCTTGAGATGACTGATTTAACAACTAATTTTAGGCTAGGTATGAAGTGCAAGGATTTTATTTGTGTTTTTTGGGGTTTTGAGTTGGAAAATGGGAGAGGCAAATTTGGGTCCGGGGATGAGGCCTAGTTTTTTGCAAAGTTTTGATTGGGGAAAGGAAAGCAATTGTTTTGATGCTTTGGAATGAATGAATGGATGGATCAGACTGGTGAAGGGCTAAGGAGGGCAAGAGGGTCTCAAGAGTCCTCCTCAAATAGATGAAAACATGTAAAATTAAAAAAAATTTCAAGGCAGAGCATAGCAATCCAATGGATTCTACCTTAATCACTCATTTGTTTAATTTCAGAAGAAAAGAGAAGGGAAAATGATACACATAAACATCAATGAACTTAAAATTACATAGAGAAAAACATCATCAAAACACAGAGCCACATTGGATCCCAACAAGTGCTGCAAACCCTGGTCTTTCCTTTGCCAAAAATGCAGAGATAAAATGTACAATGATGTGCCAAGCAATCCCAAGTGTCCACCCCTGACAATGACTCAGAAAATACATGATATAGACCTTCCTAACCCATTCCCATGCCTCTAGGGGTCTATCTCATCATTCTAGGAGCTGTTTCAACCAATTCTAAACAAAGCACTGAAATCTAGGCAATCAAACAACTTGCCTCTATATGATAGGAAACTAATTCATTCATTAAATTTTCACTTTTTAGTGAATGAATCCTCTAGAACAAGTAACTATGGGCCAAAATTACATCATAGTCATCAATTTACATCATAGTCATCAATTTACATCAAGATAGGTCAATAATTACATCAAAAAGCAAAACTAGTCAAAACTGGCCGAATTTCTGAGCTAGAAGGTGAAAAATTTGGCAAAAAACCTCTATGCGTCGCGCCACTTTGGAGCTGAATTTGGGGCCCTTCCCGGAGTCAAAATTGAGCTCATGATAGCTCATTGGAAATCCTCGCCTGTCTAGTTTCCAGCCCAAGTGGAATGTTTCAATTTGGTGTCCATTTGGGCCTCCAAAACATTAATCTTCCAGGACTGCTTCCTGTGTGTCAAAATAATGGCAGAGAGGTCATTTTTTGAGTGTTTTTGACCTCTTGGGGACTCAAAACTTGCTTAAAATTATTGGCCATGCACCAGAAGTCACGCTTTTTCATGCCAAATCCAAAAATATATTTTTTTTTGAAATTTTGAGTCCTCTAGCAAAAGCGAGCGCCACGTGGCTCGGCGCATAGGGAGGCAAAAACTATTTTTCAGTGCAAAAAATTTCAAAAATGCAAAAATTGATCCAAATTTCTTGAAATTTGGGCTGTTCCTTCTCTATCAAGTGTAATTCTGGGCTAAAGAGGCTTCGGCCAATATTTGAAGGTGATCATGCTCCTTTTGCCTCTTTTGCTTCTTTGTTGCCTTCTTCAATTTTGCCTCTAGATTCCTTATTCGTGCCTTGGAGCTCATATTTCGCGCCCTGTAATGGAAAGCCATATGTCTTAACAATGCTTTGTCCCTATCGGCCTTTTCCAACAATCTCTTTAGGTGGATGTTGATTCTCTTAAGCCATGACTTCCGATCATCATTAATCTCTTGCTCTAATGTAGTGAACTCAATTCTCCTCCTTTGGGCAGCTTGACGATTCTCGCGGATGTTTTGTAGCTCCATGATTGCTTGCTGATCTTCAAGCTATTTGTTCCTCCACTCCAAGTATTTCATAGTCCACTTAGCCCTCTCCAAGTCAAGGGACAAGGTTGTGATCTCTGTCTGCTGCTCCTGGATGATCTCTCTAAGATGTGCATTTTGCGAGCCCATGTCTGTAACATCATCCTGAACGAGAATGAAGTCAGTCTCTCACTCTCTTGAAGGCCCCTCATCCTGCATTGGCCTCTTGCCTCTATCTTGTATCTGTGATGCTGATGTCGGAAGCAAGGCCCCTTCCACCGCGGGTGGAGATAGCACACGCTTTGCTGCTGTAAATAACTGCCTCGTGCCCTTCTGATAAGTAATGAAGACTGGTATAGTAGCAGTGTGTGGATCATGGCCTTCTTGCTGATGAGAAGGTCCACCAGTCTCATGCCCAACCTCTTAAGGTCCCTATGAAGCTCTGGAAAAGTCACAAGAGATGAAATCATCCCAAGTGATGCCCTGTAATCCAAGCTCATGAACCACCAAAATCTTGATGAGAGAAAAATGGCAAATACTGTTGAACTGCTGCTCAGGGGTCTTGTGCTACACAAGGGTGGTCGTCCTCTCTATGTTTCGGCATATGAAATATGGGATGTTCATCATCCGTACCTTGGTGAAATGCATGAGCAACCTGATGTGATAAGCATATAGTCGGGAGAAGCGACCTTCAGAACCGAAATACTTCATGATTAATTTCATTAATGGAGCATATTCATCTTTGAGATATCGGAAAGGGAACACTCTCTTGAGCTGCCTCAAGAAACTAGGTTTAATATATGGCTCATAATGTTACCGGTCAATCTTCTGCCTCTTGTTCCATGGCTCTCCAATGCTAGGTATGCCAGTTGCTAATGAGATAGAATCAGGTGTAAGTGTGAAAGTGACACCAGCCAAAGTAACTCGATCACCATGTAAATGTAGTACAAATAAGTGAGCCAACTCATGATGGACTTGAACAGTAGCAACCTTCTCACAAAATTCATAACATGACTGGAACTGGAAACAAGAGACGGCAAGAGGGCAGGACTGCAATTATGTAAGGGTGGTCAGTTCTTCTCTAACATGTCTGCCACCTTTATGAGGCCTCCGGGGTGCATGTCCCTCCATGGGTGAGTCACTTTGGGTCTCCACTTCATAATCGAATGAATGACCGGATGACATAACTGCTGCTATACAAACTGCCTTGGAGAAATAGATGTTGGCGCTAAAACTATGTTGGACGGCTCTTTTGTGATGTGGTTGAATTTTTCCACCAAGGGGAAAAAATGCTACAAGGGACTGTTAGGAAGGGGGAAAATAGTAAGGGATTAGGGACTATTGGGACAAATTTTATTAGGGAAATGTAGGAGGGTTTTGAAGGATTTGATGTATAGGGTTAGCAATTGTTGCGTAGGGTTTGAGGTGTTGGATTTGAGAATTTGGGACAAAGAATTTAGGAGCAGGACTTAATGAACTTAGGGGGTAGGGAATTAGGGAATGAGGAAAACAAGGGAGAAATGGGAAGGAGGAGTGACTTTGGTACAAAAACAATGAATTTGAAGCCCTAACAACAATTTTCCTTGAGGTACTTTAGAGGGAGGGTTTGATATATTTGTTTCAACCATTATCATCCATAAACCACCATATCTTATCACAAAATTGGATGAAACACCAAGATGAAGGCTCTACCTGGCAAATGCACACAAGTTATTGGCAATTTGGAGGAATTGTGAGCAGTTTTGGGCCTTGAACTGTATGCGCCGCGCTGCATACCCACTGCGTCATGCCTTCCTAGTGCGTCGCGCTTGTGTAAATTAACACAGCGCGTTCGCTCCTAGTGCACCACGCCACCTGCTCTATGCGCTGTGCCGACCAAGTTTCATCCAACTTCACCCAAATTGCGCACTTGCTCAACCAATTTGCTTTGAATTGCTTCTCTTTGGTCTTGGCATGCAATGCCATTGATCCTCATGGAAATATCTTTATAAAGACATGGATTTGATTTTTGTTTCTCCAAAACCCATCTTTGTAATGTTTGGCATTGGCATTTTTTCACATTTTAATACAACTCTGTTTTTTAAATTTCCTTTTTTCTTTTTGACTGAAATGATGAAATTCTTGGCAATTTTTTGTAGGGATAGCTGACATGGAATTTGGCAAAGGAGACTAGGGCTGTGCCTGAAGAATTCAACAACTGAAAAACTTTTGAAAATTATTACAAAAAAACGAAATGTCGAATTTTCTTCAAAACAGAGTCTTGAAGAAAAGTCATAATCCATTCATATGATGATGAAAATATTTGAATGAAAAATTATTAAGAACCTCCCTCTGGCCTACTGGCATTATTGGACATTTTGAAGACACAATTTGTGAAACCCTAGACCTAGTGACTGAAACGACTCTTGCTAATCAAAAGACTAAAACAGGACTGTAAGTGACTTTAAAACTTGATTTTGATGAATAGACCTGAGCCAGTAGTGCAAGGCATGAGGGGTAATGAATAACAAGACCCTTTTTTAAGATTATGGCATGCCCCTAGTGGAATGCAACTGAGTGAATAGAGTGAGACACCTAAAAAGGAAATGCAATAAATAGGTTTTGATCTCAGATGGAGGGCTGAACAGACCGACTCTAACAAGGAGGAAATTGAAGGAAAATATGGAAAATGAAGAAAATAGAGGCCTCATTGATAAAAAGGATTCTAAGGGTAAATTGGAAATATTTTTGTTAGTTAAGTTTTGGAGCTCTCTCTCTATTCTTCCTTTCTCACACTCTTAGACACTTAGAGTTTCCTTGGAGCACTCTTGGAGGAGTCTGTATACTTGGAGTTTTGGATCAAGAAGGAAAAGGAAGAGCAGGAAAGCATAAGCAAACATCGGGATGAACAAATACAGTGAGTTGTGCTTGTAGATACCGAGTCGCATGTATGCTTTTCTCACTAGTTTTGACATGCATGGAATATGTGTGTGGTGTATTGGTCATGATCTATCACTAGCATGGAGGATTTCCTGAATTGACAATGGATTTTCCTAGTCTTTCAATTTCTTGGATTGCCATGGCGTTGTGGGTTTAATTATTTGTTTTCTATTTGGTTCTCATGTTACCATTTTCTTGGTTTGAGTTACTAGTTCTTGGGGCCTTGGTTGGACAAATGCTCTAGATCCCTATAATAGCTTGCATTGAGTTACTAGTTCTAGAGTGTTGGTTGGAAAAACACGCTTGGGCCCTTAGTGGGTTGAGTTACTAGAACTAGAGCCTTGGTTGGACAAATGATCTGGAGCCCAGTGACAATTGTGGGTTGAGTTACTAGTCTTGGAAGCCTTGGTTGGGAAAAAATGCTTTGGAGCCCTGTAAGGCTTTGGTAGAGACCAATATGGTGATGGCTTTGTGATGTCCAACCGTGAGGTGGAATCACTATTTGATGGGTTGAGGTGGGTTTGCCCATGGAAGCCCTGGATGGTTTTGATTGATGTGTTTTATGAGATCCCACATTCATGCTTGGAATATGGCATGAGGCTGACTAAATAAAGAGATATTTGGCTTAGCCATGTCTACGATCAGGTGGTTCGTGGAAGTCCTACAATTGGCTGGCCTTTGCATCATTAATGTGATGTTATTTCTCCTTGTTATTTCATGAATATTATACTGGTTTATATGTAGATTATATGGTTGTTATTTCCTTGGTATTTCTGTTGCTATTATGCTAGTTATGAACATGTATGGTGATAATAGCCATTTATGCCTCTCATCATGTTTTTAATTGTAAACGAATGAACAATGTATCTATGGCCTATTGGATGAAGCTAAAGCTAACGCGTTGAGGCATAAATCCTTCTTATTGATTCATAGATGAGTATGAGACCCCTATGCATAGATATGTTGTTTAAACCTATAGATTACATATTTGTGACATGTTTGAAGAAATACCTATCATGATTAGTAGGGGTCCAGTCAAGCCCTTGTTCAAATATTTACATTTGTATCATTTTTCTTCTTTCATCTTTTCAGTTCTAGAAGTGTTATTTAGTTTTGTGCAATGACGTGGGCTCTGGGCTTGACAAAGTGGCTCAATTCCCAAAGACGCAGGCACAACACTAGGTATAAATGTCCTTGGATGCATGCATATGCATGCTATGGGAATGTGCAAATCCTCTTGGATGCATGCATGCCCATATTAATGAAGCATCCAGGAGATTAATGGTCTAAAAAATCAATTGGTCTTAGGGGCTAGTTACCTAAGTGGTTGGGATGGATCCTAGGAGTTCCATTGCCGATGTGGAAGGTTTGTATGGTGTGTTTCCATTGGTTCCACTTCGTTAACTGACAAATATAGAGTCAAATCATATCATAGTAGCTTCTCGTCACATGTTTACCCCGGTTGTCCAATTACTTGGGTAGATGTGTGAGGAGGACGCTACAACATATATAACATGTGCAAAGTACCATATGTACATGACACCACATATACAACATGTACACAGTACCATATATACACAAGACCACATATACAACATGCACACTACATAATATGTACACATCACCACATATACAACATGCACACCATACCATATGTACACAACAGCAGTACTACACATCTTAAGACCAAATCTTCTCTACCAAGAAACCTTTCTTCTAATGTCTTTCCACTATCCATGATTGTCCCAACATGTTATAGGTTACACTTCTTTCATTCTGCTTGTGTATAACTCAACTTTACCGGTCCATAACATAAACATAGGCATATTTATAAGCACATAATATCAAATCATATCAATATGATACTAGCCTCATACATCTATCAAGGCTACCCTTCCCACTTGATTCCTCATGAACCAAGAATCTCTTTATTCCATTCACCTACATAAGAAATCATACCTCCACAAGAATGATCCCTCATGACCCTATTAGACAACAACATACATACATACATACATACATACATACATACTCATAAGCCCCAGAAATGGGTAATTATATGGGCTCATTTTACCTCTTAATTCGAATTAATCCACCATTCTCATTAGTTTATTGAATGTTTTTTATTATATTTATGCTAATAGAGTGAATTGGGTTAGTCATTATGCCAAAAAGTCTAATGTGTGCTTTATGCATATTTTTGGTCAATTTTGAGACAAAATCAAAGGTTTAATGAGCATTTGGTAGCCAAATTCGTGGAAAAACAAGGGAGAGGATTTGTAGGAGGGTGTCCCCTTCATTTATGAGCCCTTACCTCGAATTCTCCATCAAAAACTCAAAGCACAAAGCCAAGGGGCAGCCAAGAAAGTCAAGTAAGACTATTGTTATCTTCAGTTTTAGGAAACCGAGTTCCTTACTTTTAGGAGGATTGTTGGAGGTACCCATTTGTATAAATAAGAATTCTTAGGGCCTCAATTTTGTTAGTCAAATTTTAGTTAGATGTTAGCCAATGAACAATTTATTTTTCGCACTTTATTGTAGCCCTGTATCAACACATTTGCGAGTTCTTCTTGCAAACAGGTTTTGTGATGTAATGGTTATTTTTTGATTAATGAAGATGAATCCTGCTTTGCACCAGCTCTGAGATTTCTTAAGAGGCTGTAGCTAGTGGGATTGGGCCCAACCGAAGTGCCCAATACCTCCTTTGTGTACTTTTATGTGTTTCTCTTGCATTCATAGAATAGTTTCTGTTATTTAGGTTAAGATCTTGCTTTGTTACTTAGGTTTTTTTTATGATTAAGATAGTTTTTCATGCTTCAGGTTGATTTTACAGTTTGGTAACAAAATAGATCTATAAAAATGCCATCAAGCAGTCCTTGATCTCATCTCTCCCTCCTTGGGACCATGAGCTGAGACCAAGGCGTACTTGTTGCCACTAAAACGTTATTTTTGCCTTCCAATGCAATTGCTAGTGTTAGATTTTAAGTTGGAAAAGTTGATATCAATTGTTTTTTCATGTTTAGATCTGTTCTTGCTCAGTATCCATAGCTCTCTTACATGATTTCCTATCAATAAACTTTTGTTCATCATGTTTCTAGTTTTTAGGTCAGATTGAGTCAAAATAGATAGATCTATGATTTTTTTTAGTCTTTGTTCGATTAGTTTTGGAAAATAGTGTGTAGAGCACCTACAATACATTCCTACCTACCCTTCCTCCATCATACAACCTGTTCTAGCCCCTAACTCAAGATTTCATCCCTTCATTTGCCACACTTTCCCAACTTGCCCTAATTTCTACATTTTTGTGCAACATTGCTCTCTCCATCCTTGAACAACTCCAACCATCTTCATCACTTCGTAGCTTCATTTACCAAGTCCTAGACCCCTTAAAATCCTTATCCATCCTTCATTTCCACTTTCCCACTGTTTTTCCTCCATCAACCCTCTAAAATCCACTTTCGGCCTATTCCTGTAGAACTTCCCGTAGAACCCCTGTAGACATCCTGTAGAAGTTCATGCGAGCAATTTTTTCGAGATCTGATCGCTGTGGAATTCTCTAGAAGGGTGCTAGGGACCCCTTAGGCCCTCTTCTCACCTTCCCAATCTCCTACAAGCGCCCACTCCATTTCCTTTTGCCAATAAAGCTCTGCATAGTCAAAAATAGTTAAAGCACAGGCATAATAATTCTACAAAATTACTCAAAAATACAAAAAAATGCTTTTTCCTAATTTTCCTTCAGAAGTAGATTAGTCACATGCATTTTACCTTTCTAAGAGTCAATGGCATCCATTTCGGCAACTTTCATCTCTTTTCTTGCACCAATAGGGTTAGAAGATAAAACTAGGGTTTGCTAGGGTTTGCATTTCCTTTCATCTTTCAGCTTCTTTCTGCAAGTAGACTAGCCTCTCTCGAGTTAGCTTTCATCCATCACAGTTAAAAGCTTCTTCTAAGAACTCATAGAAGTTGGCTTAAGCTCCTAGTGAACTTGTGCCAGCTAATCAAATGACAGCCTGCAGTGAGAGCTAGTACTTGTGCATATAGCATCGTCGCTTCCAAGTTTGTTACGAACTACCGGATTGATAAAATTAAAGTAGGGAGTCCTAGGAGTTGCAACATTATTGTTTCAATACTAAAGCTCACCATATTTTTGGCGTCATTGCTGGGGAAGCATAAGAGTATTTGCGATTACTACTTTTCTTATATTTTCTACTGCAACATTCTGCTAAGTAGTTTATTTCAGCAAGGGTAGAGTAGTTGTTTCATTTCCATTTTGCAATTTCATTTCCGCAAAAGTAGATTAGACATTTCCTGCTTTCATTTTGTTTCAGCAAGTGTAGATTAGAAATTTCTTGCTTTCATTTCATTTCAGCAATCGTAGACTAGACATTTCGTTCTTTCATTTCAATTCTGCAAGTGTAGATTATTATTTCAATTCTGCAATTTCATTTCAACAACATAGATTAGTCATTTCTCACTTTCATTTCAATTCTGCAATCTTCATTTCAGCAAGGTTTATTTTAGTTAGTTGCAATTTGTTGTTCAATCCATTTCAATTTTTTGTAGGTACAAGCAAAAAAAACACAAAAATAAACCAAAAATATTTCCTTTCATGCCTCATAGGAGTAGAGATAATTCAGAAAAATGTTTGCACAAAACCCCCACTACTTCACACAGCCAACCTTTTCTCTTCTTCGGTGGCTGCAATCAAGAAACACCCTTAGGTAATAGCTAGACATATTTGAAAAACCTATAGGAGAAGAAGAAGAAGAAAACGTTCCTCTGGAGTCCATGGCTAAAAACAGAAAAGTTGGGAGTAGTACCTTTTCTTCCAACTCATCCCTTTATGTTGGAAAAGGTGAATGTGAAAATATGCTAGAAGATTTCAAGAGCGAGATGAGGCATTCTCTTGCCATGCAAATGGATACCTTGTGGATCCAAAGAAAGTAAGAGGAAGCTGAGAGGGCTTTGGCCATCTTTTGTGCTAGGTGCACTAGAAAGCATCCTAGGAACGAATGTCCATTGCAATCCATAGAAGTGTGTTTTGACTGTGAAAAAGACCATCCTACGAATCAGTGCCCTTCCTTGCTTGGAATTAAAGCTGCATATCAAAGGGCCAAAGGAGCCACTGAACCACTCTATTCCGTGAACCAAAGGAGGCCACATGGACCCAAAATTTACCAGTAGGGAATGCAAGGGACATCCCAGACCTATTACAACCCCTATCAAGCCACTTCCATGCCTTTTTGGGGTCCCCCTACTCATCCTTCCTGGTCCACACCCCCTCCTTGGTCGTATCCATTTCAATACCATGCGCCTTTAGTTGTTCATTCGTTTCACTCTTATGCTCAGCCACGAACTCAGTGGAATACACCTCATCAAGGGTGGAGGCCCCAATACAACACTCCTCCCACTCTTTTTCCTCCACCACCTTCTCAACCATCGCCTCCTACTCCACCAAGGTAGCCCCAAATGCCTGCTCAACTGAACCCGAACCCAAATAACAGGTAGGCCCAGCAAGTATATAGTGGGAAACCACCTGCCCAACCACAATCCCATCCACGTCCATCTCAAATATACACCCCCACTCAACTACCCACACCTTGGAGTAGATCAACCCAATTACAATGCTGAGGCACAACATGTCCAAATGACTCCTCTTGAGCTCAATGATATTCACCATAGCTCAGGAAGCGTATTGCAAAAAAGAGATTATATTATAAGCATTGAAGGACCACATCCAGCAAAAGAATATTCAAAGAAGGAGATCAAAGGACCATGGACTGCACTTAATGAAGAGAAGACATCGAAATCAGAGATTGAGAGAGCTCCCTCATGGTTACCATCAAATCCTCCATGTATTCAAGAGAAAAATCAACAAAAAGAGGAAGATGTGAAGGTCAAGATAGAAGAAGACATGAAGAATGATACAGATCAGCAAAAGGACCAAGGACATCATAGCTATATTGAGATATGGTTCCAGACAATCACTAAGTTGTAGCAGTACTCTCTTCCTCAACTATGCTTGATCCCTTCAAAGTCAAATCATTTGGTCTCTGAAATCTAGATACCTGTCAAAAACATGCATTCCAAGCCTCCGCATCATTTTGTCTATCATCTCGATGTGCACATGGCTCCATTGGAAGTATTATTATACTTGAAAATGATTTTGTTTTTCAAGTAGGGTAGGGTAGGGAAAAAAAGAAGGAGAAAAATAAGGAAACAATGAAAAATAAGAGAAAAATAAAAATCTAAGGTGAAAAACTCCTCGGAGGCGCTGCAGATTGGTTCATTGATTGAAAACCTCCATGAGGCAGTCAATGGGTTAGAAAGAAGAGGAAAGAAAAAGGGAATAAGATCCATGGGCAAAAACCTCCCTTGGAGGCGCCGAGAGAAGGAAATTAGGGTGAAAACCTCCATGAGGCGCCCTAGTTGTTTTAAAAAAAAGGAGAAAAAGAAAAAAGAAAAATGAATTTCCAGTTGTATTGCAGGTCTGCAAGAGAACTTCAAGAAGCAGTAGGATCTTGAAAACAGTGTTTTCTATAGTAGGATCTTGTAGAAACTACAAAGAGCTAGAAATGGACTTCAAAATCAATTTGAGGAACAGGGAAGCAACATAAAGGGTTTATAAATCCTCTTACAGTCTTCAAACCCCTCTTCAATCATTTCCATGCCTACTTCACACCCCAAGCTCATTTTTTTCACTGTCCAAAAAAACTGCAAAATGATCTGATACGAAAATACATAGAGCAGAAAATTGTTTTTTCCCTAACTTGAAAACCGTGCATCCATTTAAAAAACTGTTTTATGGGGAGTTGTATAAGGATGATGGAAACATGGCCAAGCAATTTCAATATATTCTAGTGCATGTTTTCCAAGAAATCAGCCTCCATCACCTTCAACCATTTTTGCATTTTCTCCACATCCGTGTGTCCATTTAAAAACCTATTTCATGGGGAGATGCATATTGGTGATAATAACCTACCCAAACAATTTCAGCCAATTCTAGCGCACGGTTTCCAAGAAATTGACCTTTGTCACCTTCAACCATTTTCATTTTTTCTCGAAATCCATGCATCCATTTACCATAATTTTGCTATGGGGTGTGCATAATGATGATAGAAACATGCTCAAAAAATTTCAGGTCAATCCAGTATATCGTTTGGGAGCTATGGACGAAACAAGTCATTGACCTACAAAAATCTAGCATCAGCAGCATGAGGGTGCAAATCTGAAGGTTGAAACAGACTTCTACAGCTTTGATCCAGCCAAAGGATACCTGCACAAGAAAAATATCCACACATCAGACAACAAAAAGCATATAGCAGAAGGGATATAGGCATGCAGCGATTGAATATGAGCATGCAACAACAAAAGAATCAAGATGCATGTCGACTTACAAGTAAGTGTCTAAACTAGTTCCTCTATTTGCATCTATATGATTCGAAACTTCATAAACAAATGAAATGGCTGGATTAAGCCAGAAAGGTGGCTAGTTAACTGGACACCCTCAGCTGGTTCGATTGCACTCATCCAAAGTTCACCTAGCACATGTGTATAGTCAACTCACGGGAAATTTAAAAAATAGGCAGTGGCAGATGTTTTGAACTCCAGTGCAATTGATGTCAAGTGATTAATAGGAAAAGAACATACATTTTCATAATAACACTATAGTGGGGACTAACGGTCTACATGGGGCCAACATAAACTTGGTCAGCTCACTCTCCATCACCGGAAGTCTCCATAAACACCCATAAGAACTCATCTTTGAAATACTCTCACCACCTTTGTTTCCATTTTACCATCGTCCCCGCAGCTGTAGCAAGCTCTATACCACCTCCATAGCAGCGAACTAGTCGATCTCTACCATTTTTCAAAATCCTCCTGCTTATCGAGTTCTACAGGATGGACAAACACAGTCTACAAGAGCTGGAAGATTTCTACAGGAAGATTTCTATAGGAAGGGCAGAGAAAAACTTTGTAGAAGGAAACCCCGAGATTTTTGTCAAAATTTGATCTGGAAATGAGGTAGGCTTGGGAAACCTCTTTGCATATGACTTATTTGAATAAGGCAGTGGATTAAAAACACGGCAGTGGATTGAAAAAAGAGAGTAAAGCTTAAAAGTCTGCCTGCATATTTTCCGTGAGTTCTACACAGTTCTCTGTTTTCTTCCCTGCATTTGAAATTTGCCTCCTTCTTTCTCAAATTCTACTGTAAGGAAAATACATGCAACTGTAGGAACCAGCCTGTGTGAAGAAAAAACACATTTCCATATCTATCTACTCTCTGGAAAGAACTTGTGTATTTACCCTCTATTCTGTCAAAAAAAAAATCTTTCAAAAGCAGAGAGTCAAATTCAGGATAAAAGCAGTTTAAAAAAGGGGAATTATTGCAATTTGATGTTGTAAGGAGAAGCACACAGGAAATTCCGTATTTGGTTTCAAGAAAAGACAAAAATTCAGCTATCCCTCTGTTTCAATTTTCCTTGCTTTCTCACCTGAGCATTCTTAAAAAAGCACTCAACACATATGGATGCAAATTGCTAAATCTAAAGGAGTTGAAGACATAGTGCACATGGAGGACAAGCTAAAGGAGTTGAGAGGGGAGTTGGCCATGGTAAGGCACATAGAAAGAAGTAAAGGAGCCCAGCTATAGGAAGAGAATGAACCGCTGAAAAAGTAGTTGCAGCAACGAGAAGTTCATAAGGGAGATAGGTTGTCCATCTTGGGAGGGAAACAACAGCAAGAAGGTCCCCTAATAGACAATGAAGCAACAAAGAAACAATAGCAAGAGGGACAGCCACAAGCTGATGTTGAAATGCTAATGAAACTGCTGCAAGAAAAAGAGTCTCAGGTAGCAGATGAAGTGCAGATTTTAAAACAGCAATTACAGGAAAAAGAAGCCCAAATGGCCTGCATGGCCAGCTCGGCAATAGAAGCCTTGCAATGTAGAAGAAAACCAACAGTGAAAAGGAGGAGAAAACCAAAGAACTTGAGAATAATAGTAATGAGGAAGGACCATACATTCAAACAGAAGGAAAAACAAAGAAACAAAGGCTGAGAAGAACAAGGCCAGGAAAAGCACAAGAATTTAAACAAGCAGAATAGGAGGAGTAGTGGAAGAACATGGACAGAAGTTTATGGCACACATGAGTAGACCACATCAAAATCTTGGGATGGTAGGGAGGCCACTAGAGCCATCAAAGATGAAGAGATAGATTAGTTGCTCAGAGGATGAGCAACACCTTCAGTAGGGGGTGATGATGAGCCCCAGAAATGGGTAATTATATGGCTCATTTTACCTCTTAATTGGACTTAATCCACCATTCTCATTAGTTTATTGAATGTTTTTTATTATATTTATGCTAATATAGTGATTTGGGTTGGTCATTATGCCAAAAAGTCTAATGTGTGCTTTATGCAGATTTTTGGTCAATTTTGAGACAAAATCAAAGGTTTAATGAGCATTTGGTAGCCATATTCGTGGAATAACAAGGAAGAGGATTTGTAGGAGGGGGTCCCCTTCATTTATGAGCCCTTACCACGAATTCTCCATCAAAAACTTGGAGCACAAAGCCAAGGGGCAGCCAAGCAAGTTAAGTAGGATTGTTGTTATCTTTAGTTTTAGGAAGCCGAGTTCCTTGATTTTAGGAGGACTGTTGGAGGTCCCCATTTGTATAAATAAGAAGGCTTATGGCCTCAATTTTGCTAGTTAGATTTTAGTTAGATGTTAGCCAATGAACAATTTATTTTTCACACTTTAGTGCAGCCCTGTATCAGCACATTTTCGAGTTCTTCTTGCAGACAGTTTTTGTGATGTAATGGTTATTTTTTGATTAATGAAGATGAATCCCGCTTCACACCAGCTCTGAGCTTTCTTAGGAGGCTGTAGGTCTTGGGGTTGGGCCCAACCCAAGTGCCCAGTACCTCCTTTGTGTACTTTTATGTGTTTTTCTTGCATTCATAGAATAGTTTCTATTATTTAGGTTAAGATTTTGCTGTGTCACTTAGGTTGTTTTTGATGATTAAGATAGTTTTTCATGCTTGAAGTTGATTTGAAAGTTTGGTAATATAAGAGATCTGTAAAAAGGCCATCAAGCAGTCCTTAATCTCATATCTCCCTCCTTGGGACCATGAGCTGAGACCAAGGCATACTTGCTGCCACAAAAACGTTGTTTTTGCCTTCCAATGCAATTGCTAGTGTTAGATTTTAAGTTGGAAAAGTTGATATCAATTGTGTTTTCATGTTTAGATCTATTATTACTTAGTTTCCATAGCTCTCTTGCATGATTTCTTATTTATAAACTTCTGTTCATCATGTTTCTGGTTTTTAGGTCAGATTAGGTCAAATAGATAGATCTCTGGTTTTTCTTAGTCTTTGTTCGATCAGTTTTGGAAAATAGTGTGCAGAGCACCTACAATACATTCCTACCTATCCTTCCTCCATCATACAACCTATTCCAGCCCCTAACTCAAGATTTCTTCCCTTCATTTGCCACACTTTCCCAACTTGCCCTAATTTCTACTTTTTTGTGCAACATTGCTCTCTCCATCCTTAAACAACTCCAACCATCTTCATCACTCCTTAGCTTCATTTACCAGGTCCTAGACCCCTTAACATCCTTGTCCATCCTTCATTTCCACTTTCCCACCTTTTTTCCACCATCAACACTCCAAAATCCACTTCCGTCCTGTTCCTGTAGAACTTCCTATAGAACCCTTGCAGACTTCCTGTAGAAGCTCATGCGAGTAGTTTTTTCGAGATCTGATCACTGTGGAATCCTCTAGAAGGGTGCTAGGGACACCTTAGGCCCTCTTCTCACCTTCCTAACCTCCTGCAAGTGCCCACTCCATTTCCTTTCACTAATAAACCTCTACACAGTAAAAAATAATTAAAGCACATGCATAATAATTCTGCAAAATTACTCAAAAATAAAAAAAGATGCTTTTTCCATATTTTCCTTCAGAAGTAGCTTAGTCACATGTATTTTACCTTTCCAAGAGTCAATGGCAGCCATTTCTGTAGCTTTCATCTCTTTTCTTACACCAGTAGGGTTAGTCAGTAAAACTAGGGTTTGCATTTACTTTCAGCTTTCAGCTTCTTTCTGCAAGTAGACTAGCCTCTCTTGAGTTAGCTTTCATCCATCACAGTTAAAAGCTTCTTCTAAGAACTCATAGAAGTTGGTTTAAGTTCCTAGCAAACTTGTGCTAGCTAATCAAGTGACAGCTTGTAGTAAGAGCTATTACTTTTGCATATAGCATCGTCGCTTACAAGTTTGTTACGAACTACCGGGTTGATAAAAGTAAATTAGGGAGTCCCAGGAGTTGCAACATTATTGCTGCAATACTGGAGCTCACCACATACATACATGTATACCTATATGGACATCAGCATAATCATGATCACAACATAATTACGAAATATAATAAGGTGAAGGTTAAGAGAACTCCCTTTATCTATGCACAAGATACACAACATTGAGAACAACAGTTCCTAACATACCCAAGGCATATGATGCCTCAAATCCATTTACTTTACCTTTCCTATTACCTTTCTCATCATTGTCCTGCCACTGTCCATTTACCCCAATGGATCCAACTAGTTCAACTGGATGTCATATTCTTACCTTCAACTGCCCTTTATTCATGCACAAGGCTTTATCTGGGTCCTACATTACCTGTTGTGTTTCATGCAACGCTCCTCAAGCTCCATTAATTTTCCTCTTTCCCCAACCAATTCCCAAGACCTTAAAAATTAAAACGAAAGAAGAAGAACAAACAAGAATAAAAGCATGAAAAAACAATAGCAATATGACACCACAAACAAATGGCATGGCCATGCACTAGGCAAACAAAACTACAAATCAAGCACAAGGAAGTCACAAAGTTTCAAAATCACAAAATTAGAAATAAACACCATGACTAAATCCACATGGGTTCTTAATGCTTCCAAGGGAAATCTCAACTTGAAGCCTTCTTCAATATTTCATGGAAACCTCTTTTGCTATGCAATCCCTTGCATTATACTGCGATAAACACATAATTGTCAGTGCATAAATAAACATAACAATACATTGGTTACCTTACCTTGTTGTGCCAAGTACATTTCCTTGTAATTGAACACGTACACATATCATTTTTCAAGGGATTTCAATTTCTTAATGAATCCAACCACAACTGGAAACCAACTTTCATACCTGTCAAATACATGTTCATGAATATAGCACACATCCACATAATGTCAAACAAAATCAAGGTTAAGAGGACTTCCTGTATTCATGCAAAGCATCATTTGTTGGAATGGTGGTTTACTGACATAACCAAAGGAATTATCACCCAATTCCTTTCTTTTACCTTTTTACCTTGATGCAATTGAGCCTTATTATGCATTGTCACATCACTTAGCTATCAATTATGTAAACAAATTAACTGTTACCTTGTCATGCTAATACCAAGGATGTTTCCCTGCAACTGCTCAGACATGTCAGTCACATGTTCCAAATATCAATACATCACATCTATTAAATTGAAATCAACCTTTATCAAGACTAATAGCCATGTCATAATAAACTCACATTCAACTATCATAATGCTACAACTATCACCCACTTGCACTCAAGTACATATTTTCTATCTCAACACATATTATGTCAATACAAATGTCATAAAATAAGATCATTCCTTCATGCAATCTTGTAGACACATATATCATGCAATTAATCGAAAATTCAAACAACCTTTTAAAAATAACATGTCTGATAAATGAAATAGATGACATAATCAAACTCATACCTCAAAGTACCTCAGGGGAGGTTATCACATCTGGACAAGTCAGTCCAGATTAGTATGACACAATATCATAAGTATATCGAGTCATAGATGAATATCATAACCATAACCATCTGCACAGGCCAATCCAGATTACCACGATACATAATAACATCAATATCTTAGCTGCAATGACCATAATCATCACGCATATGACTACAATGCATATAAAAACAAGTTACTATCATTCATGACTATCTGACACACATGCATATGACCGCACTAATTAACTAACATTTATCATTCTTGTAACCACAACAATAATATAATGGCATGCATGTACACAACCCTAATGCTTATAAAAACCATTAACCAACATACCTGTATGCTTAACATAGAAAAATTTATGACAATTTGCTCTTACTCCAAGGTCCAATACTACAACCTTGCTCTAATGATATTCATCTCCTGCTCCATATCAACCAACAAATCAACATCATAACATATCAACAACATCATGATTACAAAACTGCATAATGAACACCAAGATGCATGTTTGGCCTACTATGCATGCATAACCATATACATTTAGCTGAATGGACTAAATGTACCAGAAATCACCCAAAGATAACCAAAACCTGCTCTAATACCACCCTGTAACCACCCCTCCCACATTTACCCAATTTCACTAGCCTGCCAGGGTAAATATGAGATGGAGGTCTATTATGGCATGACCTGACCTCCTAGATCCAATTAAGGAAGTGGGATCAACAACTAGAACTTACCAACCACAAACTGACATCCAATGAAGCTTACAAGACACTCAAAAGCAGAACAACCACTCCAAGTGCTAAAACCCTATGCTAGATTTCCTTTCCAATTTCCTGGGCCCAAAACTACATGCATGATAAGGCCTCAATGAAGTTATATGCCTCCAATCATATGCATAATCTTGTAAGGGTGCGGTTATGGCCCAAAACTTGTAATTCAGAGGGTGCAGTCCTAAATTCTGAGCCACCATTTCACTCTAGCCTCCAGCCCACTACCTAGAACTCAGTAAGACTTTCCAAAATGATAAATAACATCACAAAAAATCCATTCATACAACACATGATCAAATACTTGACCTAACCAGGCCTAACCATGATAGTCATTTCGTTAAACATATTGTGAACGAGTAATATATAGGTCATGAATGGATATATGTACATAGGGGTTCAAAACTTATGTGAGAATCACCAAGAAGGTATAATGACCTCTCATGATAGTTGCAATAACATTTTTTAGCTTATGCATTCATTAACCATTCATCAACTAATCAATACATATCAAGAACCATAGCTATAACCTGTTATGGAACCATGCTTATTACCAACATGTAACCGGAATAATAACCATGATAGAAAAACGAACAAAGCCACATAATAATAAGTACAAGTACTCATATAATAGAATAATAAAATATCTCTTGTTAACATATGAAAAATCCAAACAAATTAGGGACTTCCATGTACCACCTGACCATAGATTGAGTTCAACCAAATATTTCTTTCAACCAATCACCCCCACGCCATATTCCAAGCATGAATGTGGGATATCATGGAATAATTAAAACTAAACTAAACCAGTGCTTCTAGAGGCCAAACCACCTCAACCCTAAACCAATGATTCCACCTCATGGTAATACATCACTAACACCAACTAGATTGGTCTCTACCCAAGATTTCCACGGCTCCAGAGTGTTTGTTCCAACCATGGCTCTAGGAACTAATAACTCAACCCACAATCTTCGAGGGCTCCAAATAATTTTTCCAACCCCGCTCGAGGTACTAGTAACTCAACCACTAAGGGATCCAGAGTGTTTGTCCCAACCTAGGCTCTAGGACTAGTAACTCAACCCAAGTTGTTCCAAGGCTTCAGATCATTTTGTCCAACCAATGGCTCTAGGAACTAGTAACTCAACCAACAACCATAAGGAGCCTGAGCACCAATAGAAAAACAAGTGGAAAAACCTACAACACCATGGTTATCTAAGAAATGGAAAGGAAAGGCTAAAACCACTGTCAATCTAGGAAATCCTCCATGCCAATGAAAAAACATAACCAAAAAACCATATGCATATTCCATGTATCCATAAATCAGCAAGGAAATCACATATGCAACCTGTTACCTACAAAGAAATCTAGTTCTAGCTGTTGATCCACCTGTTCCCTTATGCTTTCCTGCTTTTCGTTTTCCTTCTCTCTCCAAATCTAATGTATTCCAAAGTTCTCCGAGGATGCTCCAAGAAAAATAGAAGTGTGCAAGAGTATGAAAGAATGAGAGAATGGAAGAGACCTCTAAATTGAAGTTGACAAAAGGTTGTGAAATGATCCTTATAAGTCTTTTGATCATTTAGGTCTCTATTTTCCTATTTTCATAAATGAAATTCCAATTAATGCCTCTTTGCCTTTTCCAATTCCTTTGTCAATTTCCTTAGCCATAAATAATTGAAAGTGACACCCAGTAAGATGGTTTTCCCACCATTTAGCTTGGAATACGTGTCCCATGATGTTGGTCTTATATTTTTTACATGGAAAATCAACTAAGGGTTGTTACAATGATGACCATATCCCTAAATTTGGTGGCGTACTCTTGCAAATTGTAATTCCCCATATTGTTATTAAATAATAGCAATAATAACATTAATAATAATAATAAAGAAAATAAAGGATCATAATAAACAAATAAAAATAAATATTTTATTAATAAAAGAAGAAAGTAAAAATAACTACACAAAATTTATGGAAAAAACTAATTAAAGATAAAATTAGGAAGAGGTGAAGATAAGAATAAAAATGTGTGATTACAAGTGGACCATGGGCACAATTTTTTTCTTTTCATTTTTAGATAAAAAGTTCTATTTAATAAATGAGGAGAAGTATGCGAGGCATATTTCTCCAAGAGAATTATGAGAACACAAGGATGGAGCACTAGTAGAGGTTGTTGATGAAGGTCTTGGGGTCACCAGATGTAGAAAGATATGGTCCAAAGAAGCCTGTGGTTGGTGGAGAATCATCACCCACATGTTGGCTATGGGTAGTAGGATCAAAGATTGGTGCAAAACTATTTCTCATCCATGGCATTCTTAGTAAGTGATTTCTTCATCTCACAAGTAATATTTCTCCCATTCACTTCTCATGTGAATTACTAAATTGGTAATTATATTTCCCTTCTTATTATCCATTATATTAGATATTCAATGTTTAATTTTGTTTAATGTATGTATGTTAGGTTTGCTAGTTAGGCATTACGCACACTCTACCTTTTCCTCTACCTTAAGTGATGCCAATATATTCACTAGTCCTCTACATGGCCAATAGGGTAGAGCTAGGGCTTCATGATGGTTTGAAAATCCTCCCACATAGTCACTTATGGACCACCCTTTATCCTAAGTGTCTCCATGTATATTTCCCACAAGGTTAGAGTATGAACCTCTAGTTCCACTTAGGAAAATGAAATCTTATGTTTTTCATCTATATCATGGACACTGAAATACACTTCTAACTCTTGCAACCAATTATTCAACTCAATAGCATCATTCTCACCATGATATGGATTGATATCCACCTTTATTTCAATTTTAAATAAGGGTTGTGAGGGAGTGATGGCATTGGAACTTGATTTCTCATTCTTCGGAATTTTTTCTAACTCCTTTTTAGGGGTTTCATTATCTCTTGATTTCTCATCGAATCCAACTTATGAGTCAGAGTCTCTAGCATTCCCAAAAGGTCTAAAATTTTTCACTAGAGCTGCAATGATGAGGGCCATGTTGTGAGAAATATCAACTACTAGTTCCTCTAGCCTCATAAATCTCTCTTCTACTACATCCAAGAGTTGCTAAAAAGAGTTTTTTCCACCATGTCTAGGGTTTTGTGACTCCCTTCTTAAGAAAATTCCTAGATTCTCTAAATTTCCACAAATACTCCAAAGAAAACTACTATGATATGAATATGACCTATAAACTACCAAGGATATTCCACTAGAATAATTCATCACAACAAATATTTTATTTTGTGACTAGAGGAATCGACAACTGGGTTAGTTTCATACTAGCATGATATGGGGTCAATTCCAATCGCTACCACTATAACCCCTAGGTGCCTAGGTATGCCCCTTCTCTAGGCATTAGTAAGTCAAGGGGATTTGAACCTCAAATATCTTGGTACACGACGCTTCATTTTCACAACTCTTTCCAATTGAGATGTCCCCCTATGGCTATAATGATTTTTTGTGAACTCTTTTTTTGTTTTTAATGTAACCAAGTAGATTGTAGGTCAAGGTGTCAGTTATTCTTCCATTCTGAACCCCTCCCATGATATTTTAAATTGGGACTTGGTGAACACTAATTCCCACTTAACCAACTAGTCTACACCTCATAGATCATCACAACAAATATGGAAATCATTTGAATATCTCATTATGCAGTTTCATTCCCTTATATATAATATTTATTATTACTATCTTATTGCTCAAATTTAACAAAATAACTAAAATTCAAAAAATGAAAGAACAAGAAAATAAACACACAATCCACAAAATTAAACACAAAATATATCCCAAGAAGTCTAAAAGGGGGAAAACTCCGATTAGAAGATGAGGTTTGTGCTCTTCTTTCTTTAATTTAATTATGAAATACAAGTACAAGGAAAGGTGCACTCACTATGGAGTTGCCTATACCACTGTGTCATAAATCGATATTATAGAATCTTCTTCTTCCTTTGTTATGCTATAAAAATACCACTCCTAGATGTTTTTTCAACTACGGAACATGTATGAAACTAAAGAATGGAACCCCCTTATCTTCCTAACATACTTGCATTTAACATATCCCAATAACCATCTAGGGTTAAAGTTTTTCCATCCCCAACCCTCAATTAATGTTAGGTTGTGCACCTTTTAGAATCTTCTTGAAATTCCTTAGGTGACTAGCCTCACATGTATGAGTAATGTAGGTTGAAATGGAACCCACTCGTACCATGGAGGTCAAAAAGGTAGAGTGAACTTGCAAGAGGTGTAATTTCTACATACAAGCTTTGATAAGCTAATTTCATATTATTTTATAGGTCTTGTTGCATAGAACAATTTCAAGGTCATAGAACTAACCTCATAAAGTTTGACTCCAAAAAGTTCCATTTGATAACTCAAAATGGCTCAAGAAGGTGTTAGACTCCAAATTTTTGAATTGGGACCTACCACTAAAATGGGCTTTACAAGCCAATTCCTCCAATATTTTCCACCTAAAAGGTACCAAGATAGATAAAAAAAAAATTGTATAATAATATATTCCATATCATATCAGTTTTAATGCATCATAGTAAATGGTATTGGAACTACAAATCTCACTCGATTGAATATTGAAGAATATCTGCACAAGTACTAAATCTTTGTTGTGACCATGAAACATCTTATAAGTAGTTTCATCGGGGCCAAGTTCCAATATATATTCTACCTTATCCGCATTTTTTTTTATATTTTTACTATGTAGTTTGTAGCCTTCAAATCCTTTCAAGTGAGTGTATCAACATTGCCTTAGACACCACCCCAAATGTTAGCATCGAGACTCATTCTCATCATTTTCCACGATGCCTCCTCATCATAACCCTTCTTCCAATATGGTTGAATAACCTCTTTCTCAGGAAATACCAAATCTCACCTTCTTCATCATAGTGACAATATGCTGACAAATTCAGGTTACCACTCTTATTTTCCGATTGAGCATACACATCTCTCTACCCAGGTTCAACATTATTAGCCAGAAAAATCCATATACTACTGGCCCTTTCAACATCAGCCCACGTAGCGTGGACTGAAGTCTCACCCAAATCAGTATGGGGGGATGTTGGAACCAAGTTTCCACATCCTGAGATGGTTGTGATGTCATTTGATTCCTTCTATCTCTGCCTTCGCGCAAGTCACTTCGCTCTAGGGCTTTTAAGACGAGCCCTTTATTCTGTCCTTCAATACCTCCACGAAAGGGTATTATCGACCTTCGCATAGCCCTAGCTGGCTACTCAGGTACTTTCGTGTTGCTATGGCAGCATGCCATGCAGATTCCCTAATTATTCTAGGTGATTTGCTTATCTTATCAAATCATTAAAGTTAACACCACATAAACATATAACCTTGATCACGTTTAGTTATCCAATGTATTTGTATTCATTCGAGCATCATATAAGCGTAATAAAATAAATTCATACATAACATATCAAGATGCAATAACAGAACAAAGACACAAAAATTGCAGAATATCTTTATTTATTAATATCTTCCAAGTGTTTACAAACTCTGTCCACCCTACGCACACAGCTGTAGGGGTCTGCACACTCAGCTACGAACTTCTAACCTAGGCCTCTACGCACTCAATTGTAGAACCTCTACCTATTCTACGACCCAATACTTGGACTTCTTACTTCAGAGCTACGACTCTCTTACATTCTTCATCATTCTATGTCTCTAAAACTACTTAGAGCTTAGTTCTTTTTATATAGCCAATCTCTTACAACTAACTTTACTTTACAAAATGAAGGGCAGGCTACCCTTTATGACACATAACACCTTCGCACTCGATGACCACAAAATGCGGATACTTTACCATTTTATTACAAAATTTAACTCAAACATGGGCTTTTAGCCCTAAAACTGCCCTTGGGGGATCTTGCTCCCAGCAAGCCCCCAACACAAACATTGTGACTCACCCTTGAGTCACTTGGTAGGCACAGAGATATTTGCATGAAGCCCATCTAACTCAACCCATATGACCGCTACCTTGGCCGTGCACTGAGCTGCCGCCTACTTCACATCTTCTACTGTCTTCTTGGTCACTGCTCTTGCACTGTCAGCCTGAAGCTTTTTTTGCGTCGCTTGTGTAGTCACAAGCTTGCCTTCAATATTTCTTGTGACTGCTTAAGCTTCCTCTAGCCAAGGCTTTAGTCGTGCCTTCAACACTGCTTCCTTGTGCAGCCTTGTGTCTAGCTGTTCCTTCAGCTACTTGGCCTCTTGCATCTTGGCTAGCCTCTGTGTCACCGTGACGTTTCGTGCTATGTCCTTAACTTCATCGTAACATTGTTATAGCTCGCATGCTTCCATTTCCAACCTTTGTACATTTGGGTCCTCCTGCAAGCTTGTTAGGACCTCAACCGATTGCTCAAACAAATGCGTGCAGTCTATTATTGCACTTTCCACTGCCGTGACTACCTCTGTGACAACAGTCACCAACTGTTCCTTTACTTCTGGCGATGTGGAGGGCTGGGCCCTTAACTGTAATTTGGTAATTTGCAGGTTCAACTCCAGCTGAACCCGTGCCTTCTTAGTTCGAGTGTCATGCACCCCTGTGGCCAACTTACGGATGCATACCTCGATTGGCTCTTCCTCTGGAATGGCCAACTCTAGGACCATTCTACATGCATCCTCAAAAACCTGCATGATATTCTTTCTCTGGTTGGTCACCTCAGTCTCAGTGGTGATGGCACCATTTCTCTGTAGGGCCATCTGCTCATTGTTGATCTGTTGTTCAATGATCACTTAGAGGGCGTGGTGCTCTCGGGCTCTCATTTCTGTAATTACTCCACCCTTCAAGAGGTGGAGTGCTTCACACAAAAGCGCTAACAGGTTCAGCCCAAATCCCTTCAAGGGGCTGACAGTGGGCCTGTCAGCCTCATTTTCTGTGGTCAGTGCTCCATCTAGCAACACTATCACACTGGAAACCTTCGTACACAACATATCAACAACCTCTGAAGTGCCAATGGCCAAGCTGGTAGACATCGTACCAAACTGTGATGTGCAGGTTTGCAACTCCCACAACCGAGTCTGGATAACTCCTAGTATGATTTGCTGCTGTTGTTCAAATTTCTGCAAGGATTCCATGGTGACATCTCTGACTGTGTCACTGATAGCATGTATGTTGCCCTCCGTCAATGTGATAGGGTCTAGTGAGGTCTTGGTTGCCTTGGATTTCTTTCTGGACCCTCCCTTCTCCAACTCTCTTGGTTGCTTAATGCGGGCAGATGTCTCCTAAGGATCCACGTTGTGCTATTCTGTTTCTTCGTGTTCTGTCTCAGGCGAAGGAAAGCACGCACCTTCGTCAAATCCAGACTCTATTCCACCTATCTTCTTAACTTCCTACTTTTCTCCTTGTTCTGCTTGGGCCTTCTCTCGGACCTCCTTTTTCCTCTTTTCGACCGTCTGTGCCATCTTCAGCTTGGCCTCCTCCTTCTTCTTCTGCGTGATAGACTTGCTGCCATCCACCACCAAGTCCATGGTAGTGCACCACTCCAATGGCCATTGATCGAGCATCGCATTGATGGCATCATTTGTGGCCAGATACAGCAAGTCGCACCACTTCTATGCAGGGTCCTTCCACGCCCTGATAGATACTCAATGGAAATCGATTTTAAACTCGGCAAAGCTCTGCAGGTTAGCGTACACCGTGGGTGACAATTGCAGATTTTGATTGATGGCCATCCTAATATTCATCTCCATCAAGATCCAAAATATCTTATTGTCCCGAACTCATTGCGCATCCTTGGTCGCCCACAATGAAGCATACTTCACTGCTTCAGGGAGGTGTGGTGTGACTGAAGGGAACTAGCTTTCCCCTGGTAGCTCCCATGCTACCAACACAATAAAAAGCAATAGCCATGCGTAGTGGAATGTCTTACTAAGCTCTTGTACTTTGGGGAATTTCACCAAGAAATCTCCTCGAAGGTAGTCTAACCAGTTAAACTAGACTCCTTCTGCGCACAGTTGTGCAAGCACGATGACAGGCGCTAGCACCTCATCGACATGGAAGTTCCACATCACCTTCCCTGCAAGGATCTACATTGCTACCTTTAGAGCGGGGTCACAGATGTTGGCGATAGCATACCTATGTGACTTTTTCACCAACTTGAATTTTTCCTTCATTGACTCTACAAGAGCCTGTTTGCCACCCTTGCCACCAAAGATCAGTGCTAGATTCTCACCTGTATACAAAAGGCACATTATGTGATGAATCAACATATCTTTGATGGGTATTGGCTCCACCAACCATAGACACCCATTATGCACCAAGCACAACAACTGCTTGATGACCAAAACTATCACTAGGGTGGGGTTATAGTGCAACACCCAGAGTAGGTTATGCAACCCTACCTTCTCTACTCCTTTGAGCCACCTCCGCGGCTCCAATGTAGTCATTCCCATATTTTTGTCTATGATGTGAAGCATCAGTTGCTCGATCGCCTAGTGCGGAAACTTCTCATGGTTTGGCAAGTCCCTGTCTTCAAACTTTAGTATCGGCACCCATGCCAAATGCGGACCATCAAAAGCAATTTCATTTGATTACAGAGGGGTTTTTAGGGGAGTCTTACTCTCATCAATGTCCTTTGGGACCTTGGACTTAGGTTTGCGTGGAGGGACATACTCCGGCAACTGCGTAATAGGGTCTGCACCTTGGGTTTCAACCTCCTCTACTTCCATTCCCACATCCTCATCATCCATCGAGATGTCTTTGATATCCTCCTTCTCTGCTTCTAGGTTTATAGCATTTCCTTTCTCCTATGCAGTGGGATTTAGTGGGTTTCTCCTTGGCAATACGTGCACCGGTATGACAGGTTGCTATCCCTTCTTGTCCTTCACAGCTTCTTTAGTTGGGGTTGGCTTCGGTCTCGACGTTCTCGGTGACTTATGGGCCTCTGTGAATACTTCGGCTACTTCTGGAGTAGCTACTTCTACTTCTATGTCCATTTCTTGTGCCAGCTCCTCTACTACTTGCATTGTATTTATAATTTTTGGGGTGCTGACATAACACTCTCTAACAGTGCTCACGACGTCTTGGGCAAGTTCGCAAATGCAGGAGTCTGCTTGAGAGCTTTGAAGAACCTGTTAGCGCTTGAAATTTCACCTCAGGCTGAAAAGGTAAACTCCAAGGTAACATCAAACCACTTAGCCTCGTAGCTAGCCCTACGGGGCAGGTGGGGGCTCTCTCCGGTTTATCTCAGCAAAAGGTCTTCAATGGGCTGAGACAACCAATAAATAACACTGATTTTAGGCTAGTAAACTGATAAAAAGGTTTGATTTGGGATTTTTAGGGTTTTGGTGGAAAATTGGGGAAAGGCAATTTTGGGTGCGGGGATTGGACACAGTTTTCGCAGGGCGTTCTTTGGGGCGAGGTAGGAGACCGTATTGATGCCTTTGAAAGATTTGGATGGATGAGAATGACTGGTGAGGAGCTAAAGAGAGCAAGCAATCACCTTGAATTCTCCTTAAATAGCTGAAAACATTGATATTGAGCAAACTTAAAGGCAGAGAATAGCAACCATGAATTCTACCTTAACACTTCATTTGCCTAATTTGCAGAAGAAAAAGTAAGAATATGATTCACATAACAAACTTACAAATACAAAGAGAAACACCATCAATACATGTAACCACAGGAATCCCAAAAAGGACTGCAAAACCCTGGTCTTTCTTCCTTTGCCAAAATGCAAAGATACAATGAGTAATACAATAGAAGCTTTCTCCCTCAAGAGTCCAACCATGAAAATGACCAAGAAAGTACATAATATAGGCAATCTAACATCTTTCCTTGCCTCTAGGAGTCGAGCTCACTATCCTAGGAGCTGTTTCAACCAATTCCAAACTGAGCACTGAAAACTAGGCAGTCAAAACAACTTGCCTCTATAAGCTAGGAAACCAATTCATTCATTGAATTTTTGCCTATCTTATGAATGAATCTTCTAGAAGAGATAAATGAGTGTCAAAATATCATAAAATTACATCATTTACATCAAGGAGGATCAAAATAAACTACAAAAAGTCAAACCTAGTCAAAACTGCATTTTGCTAAGCTGTAGGTGCATTTATGTGAAAATTGCCCAACGGGTTGCGCCCTGATTCTGAACGGGTCGTGCGCCTTTGGAGCAGTTTTTGAGGCACTTACAGGTGTCAAAATAAGGAAAAAGTGGGCTTGTTGGAAAGGTCTGGATGTCTACTTTCCAACCCAAGTGGATTTTCTGAATTTAGTGTCCATTTGCCCCTCTAAAATGGAAATCTCCCAAGATTTCTTCCTGTGTGTCAAAAAGGTGGCAGAAATTCATTTTTTGCTTGTTTTTTGACCTTCTGGAGGCTCAAAACTTGGTGAAATTTCTTGGTACTTGCTGATCAAGTGTATTTTTTCCTGACAAATCCAAAAATGCAAACTTTTCCTGAAATGGACCTTCCCATCGAAAGGGTCGCGCACGGTGCATGACTCGTTGGTGGAGAAAACCTGTTTTTTGACCAAAAATTCACAAGTGACCAAAAATGCTCAAATTTTTTTGAAATTTGTGCTGGGGTTGAGTCATTTAGCCCCATGCTCCTTCAAGGAAGCCTCAGCCAATATGTGGAGGGGTCGGGCCTTTTTCTTCGTTTTAGTGCCCTGGCCAACCGTCCTTGGAGCACCTTCATTCTCGCCTTGCATATGTGCATTCGGGCCCAATAGTGGTTCTTCATATTCCGAAGCAGGTCCTTATCTCTGTTGGCCTTGGCCAGCAACCTCTCCAAATGAGTATTGACCCAGAGAAGCATGGACTCTCGATTTATGGGTGTTAAATCACCGGGTCTCCTATGGGCTAATTCCTGGTCTTCACGAATCTTCCGCTGCTCATAAAGCTCGCGCTCATCCTCCAACTGTTTGTTGCGCTGCTCTAAATAGTTAATTACCCATTTTTCCATCTGCAATTTCTTGTGCAGTGACTCATTCTCGGTCCTTTTCTCTTGGATGATCTCCTTGAGCTTTGAGGCAGGGGAGCTATCCTCAATATCAATGATGTCAATATCTGGATCAAATGACAATCCTTCCTCAATCCTGGGCTGCTTTCCCCTCTCTGATACGTGTGCTGCTGTCGGAAGCGAGGCCCCTTCCACCTGGTGTGGAGATAACACTCGCGGTGCTGATGAAGAAGGCGAGACCCCTTCCACCTGCTGTGGAGAAAATACTCACCGAGCTGATGCAAATAAGGCCCTGTGGCCTCTCTGATATGTGACCAATGGAGGGGAACTGACATGTCTGGGCTCAGGGATGTCATACTGCTGTGAAGGTAATCCCTCCTCATGAACAACCTCGGGGGGTGGTGGCGCTGCGAAGAAATTTCGAGAGATGAAGTCCTCCCATAGAATACCCTGTTGGGCCAACTGATGCATGACCACAATCTGGATCACAGCATAATGGTAGATGCTCCTGTGTTGTTGTGTTGGTATCTTTCTCTGCACCAAGGCCACCATCCTCTCAATATTCCGGCACATGAAAAATGGTATGTTCATCATCCGTACCCATGTGAAGTGCATCAACAAGCGGATATGATATGAATACACACGTGAAAATCTGCCCTCACAGGTGAAATAGCGAATGATGAGTCTCATCAGGGGCTCATACTCATCCTTCAAGAATCTGAAAGGAAACACAGGAGCTATCTACCTCATAAATACAGGTTTAATGTAGGGCTCAAAATGAAATCTGTCCAATAGCTGGTGCTTGTTCCACTCTTCTCCAACATTGGGTATCCCTGTTGCTTGAGCAACAATCTCAGGTGACAATGTAAAATCCACCCCTGCAAGATTCACATGCCCGTTGTGCAGATGCAAAAAAAACAAGTGGACCATTTCCCTATGATGCTGAATTTGAGAAATCCTCTCGCAAAATTCATAACATGATTGATGGCGGAAACATGTGACTGCAAGTGGACAAGCCTGTAAATAGGTAAAAGAGGTGGGCTCCTCTCTCACATGGTGACCACTCTTTCCACCCCTGTGAGGCCTCCTTTGTACCTCAACCTCTGGTGTTGACTCACGGTCATCACTTTGCTCATAATCGGTTTCGGTTTCTGACATGGTTTCAAGAGAAAAATGGGTGAAATGTACTACTGCTTCTGCTCAAAAAACTGTTGTTTTAACTGCTGAAATGTTGCTTCAAGGGGAAAAATAACAAAAGGGAGATGTTAGGGAAGGGAGCCTTTTGAGGGAACTGAGGGAAAATATAAGTAAAAGGGAATTTAGGGAAGGAATCATGACATATACAACATCATACAATTATAATTTGCAGGGGTTTTTATGGGAAGTAGGGTTTAGGGTTATGTTATTGAATTTTAGGGATAGGGATAGGGTTTTAGGGCTTTTGGTATTTTTTTTAGGGAGATTAGGTGAAAATGACAAGGGAGATGGTAATGAGATTGTGGGGAAAAAATGAGGGTGAAAAAGGATGACCTTGAGCAGCAAAAACAAAACCCCAGCCTTACTTGCACTTTGACATTTGTAAGCAAAATATACATGAATTTCTCATTTCAAAATGATGACATTTAAATGCTCATTCAAGCTTTAACAAGCAATCTAATTGATGTTTGGAGCCCTACCTACAACCTTGAAGAGATTTGGGGTCGATTTGAGGTTTGAATGCAATTTTCTGTGTGTAAACCCCAACGCATCGCGCACGGTTCCTGACGCATCGCGCTTGCCCAACGAGTCGCGCCTGTGTCTTTTTCCCACTGTGATGACTGCCCTGAAGCGTCGCGCTTGCCCAACGGGTCGCGCACAGGTCCTGATATGTCATGCTCGGCCTCTCACAGCAATTTCGCCCAGTTTTTCACTAAGTCGCCTTTCAGACTTGCTCTTGGAGTCTTGGAGGCAAATAATGATAAAATGAAGGGAGGGGGGCTTTTATAAACTTGATTTGAATTAATTTCCCCTCAAACCCACTTTCTAATGTTTATGACATGACACTTTTTCAAAGTTTAAATACTGCTGACTTATGGTTTCCTTTTTGTCCTGAAATTGGTTGAAATGATGTTTTTTCTTGAAAACTTTTGCAGAGGTAGCTTCTGAGGAGTCTTGGCAAAGGGGACCAGGGCCGCATGCCAACTTCTGGAGAGTTTGATTTTTTTACAAATTTTTACAAAAATGAGAAAATGACCTTGCCTTCAAACACAAAGTTTTTGAACTCAAGGTAAAAATTAGCTATACAATATGAAATCTTCTGAAGTGATGCTTTGATGGACATCCTCTAGCCTGCTGGGCATTTATTGACCTTAAAAACATGACCTCAAAGACAAATTGAACTAAACCCTAGACTTAGGACCTTGACCTCATAACAAGACCAATGACCTTGTAAAGAATCTATTGATTGAAACAAACTTAATCCAACAGTGCCAAGAGGGGAATAAAACACACAAGCTCCTCCATCAGGGTTATGGCATGCCTAATGGAATGCAATAAGATGACACTGATGAGACAACTACTTATGCAAATGCAAAGAGCTTTGATCACTGATGGAGGGCTTCTAGACCGACTCTAACAGGATACACCTTGCATGCCAGAAGAAGTGATGAAGGCATTGTTAGGCATTGCAGATTGGTATGCCTCACCAGACAACATATGCACCTGATTGTTTAGTGTGGAGAAGCCTCCGCATGTTCTGCCAAAGCTTTCTTTGGACATGCTTGTCATGCAGGAAGTAGCATATCATATCTAAGTAGGATTAATAGCTAGGCTGCAGTGGAAGAAGAAGGCATCTTGTCCCACTCTTCTGTTGCGGATCGGGTTATATGAGATCCGGAGCATCAAGCAAGCAGATGTTGAAGTTGAACAGATGAAGAAGCACCTGTTTGACCTCCGAAGCTTCAACCCGTATGACCCACATTGCATTGTGAAGGATCACTACATGAGAGTTTAGTTCAATTGGATCCATGGGGCATGTCATTGGGTCGAGGAGGACTCATGGAGGTATTGCTACAATTCCTCCAAACCCAGTGAATAGGTCGGTTTCATCGTAGAGTGGTTATCATGACAGCGTGAAGCAGCATCATAGAGAACACCACTAGTAGCAGTAGTAGTAGCAACAACAGAGGCCGTAGAGCTCAACATACCTGTGCATGACAAAGGAAAGAGGAAGATTGTATACTGCATGGAGGAGAAGCAAAGTTGCAAGTTTCGAGTAGATCCACTTGTAGAACAAGAAGCTATGGCTATTCAACATAAGAAGCAACAACACGACAAGCGAATCGCGCAAAGGTAGAGAGATAAGAAGAGAATGGAAGAAGTAGAGAAGGAGTTGCATGAGCTGAGGGAGAAACTCTGGAAAGAACAAGAGCTATGCAGATAGGAGAAGGAAGAGTAGTAGCAGCAAATTCAGTAGGGGGAACATCACATGCAAATAGATGAAGCAATGCCAATACAAGTAGTTTATTCTTCTGAACAACTAGCATCAGGTGTAAAGGGTGAACCCTCGCAGGGGCAAGACTTTGATCATGAGATAGAATAGGCTCTTGAACAATTGGATGTAGACATGGAGCAACAGGAGTTGGAACATGACACTGACCTCATTCCTCACCAAAGAGAGGTCGACTCACCTAATTTATTGCATCCAGACGATGAACAAGGCTCGAATGACCAAGGAGGAATTGAGATCATTGGTGGTCAACTAGAAGCAGAGATGCACAACATCTCCTTTGATAAATCTCATCATAGAGTTGTGCAATCTCAAAGAGTACCAACTTCGGAGGACCAAACATCCCCTGCGTAATTTGAAGGGCAAGTGACCATGACTAATGTGCACAAGTATCCAGCTGTATCGGCCGATGCAACTAGATTGTATGTTGAAGCCACTGGATCAAGTGTTCATTTTCTCATAGCTGAGAATGAGCAAATGGTGAAGGAACTATAGGTGGCCAAGCACGGAGGAGACTTAGTGACAATGTCCACTCGATGTGAACTAAATAAGGTAATGCTAGATGAAGTTTTGTCCTTGGACACAATTATGCGAGCATTGTACTCCAATTTTGGGAACATGCATCAAGCAGTCGTTCATCTCCACGGATGGTAGCAACGATGTGCAAGAAGAGTATGCATCTTGAAGAACATACATACTTATGTTGATAACATGTGAGCATGGATGATGAAGTAAAAGGGAACCTCGCTTCACTTGCCAATGATGATGAAGACCAATGTGGTTGAGCTGCAAACACGTATCTGGAGTCAAATCTGGAACTACGAAGACCTACCACAACTCATCACTAGCATACAGGCTTCCCATGCACGTGTATTCAAAATCATGGAGGTTATAGTGCACACTCATATGATCCCATCACTTGGGACCCTCACCTAGGAGAAGACCAAGAAGCAGGTCCAATAGGATCTTGACTCATACTTCGACAAGTTGATGCGCACCACTACCAACCCAGACTTGCCTATCAGTGCAGATATCATGCATAAGTACATTGTTGGTTCGGCCACACTAAAGAAAATGATGCGCATGCTCACAGACGAGTTGGACAGAGGAGCCTGAGCAGTGTACCCATATGCTATGGAGCCAAGGTTCAGGTTTTAGACGAATGTCACAATAGAACACACAAACACTCTCAAGGACTACCAACCTTGGCATCAATATGTCACTATTGATCAGCATGAGGATGTCGAGCAGTTGGACTTCTATGGTTGTCTAAGTCCGAATGATGTCTAGTTTGGTTTTTCCAAGCCATTGTTCACATGGGTACATGTGCATTATAATGTTGAGTCATGTCAAGTGTAAGTCAAGTGTCAAGAGTGGATGTGACTGTCATAGAGTAGATGAAGAGTCATGATTGTAGTTGAATGGTCACAAAGGGAAATGTCAAGGGTCACCACACCCTTTGCTATAAATAGTCCCTCATAACTCATTGTATAGGCTTTTGGTCAGCCAAGCTTCTATTAAGACTATTTTGAAGAAGGCTTGGACAATATTGTAATGTTCCTTGGCTTCTCCATTGCATGGAGCTAGTACATCTCTTTGGGATGAGTAGGCAGATGTGGTTGTAACATACGTTCCACTGTTGGGGCTAACATGTTTACATGGATGTATTGTATGATTGTGACTTACACTTCCTTATATAATAAGATCCAACACATTTTCATGCATATGTTGTTATTGTAGCTGAACTGCTCCGATTGCTTAAATGATATGTTTTGTTTAACTTATGTACTTGTGTATGAACTGATTCACATGAAATTATATGAATCTTGTTGTTAATGTGTTGCATATGTTGTTAATGTTGTCACCGTCCATGTCGACTGTTCTGCTGGACATCAGAAAAACCTTTCACTTGAACCTTGCTATAACAACCGTCACACTCATCTCATACTTTTCTATGAGTGTTGTACGTGTTATCTTACCTTGCATGTTGTGATTGCTGCATTTGAGTGGACTGCACCGCCGGAAGCTGTGCATATCCTTTGTGTTGTGTGTTCCTAGCTGAGTTAGGATTGATCCCTTTCAACTTGGAACTCACCTTCACCTCCTCTCCCTTTCGAAGTGTTGGAACCTCTCATACACCGTCCTTGACTCACTGCATTAGTCACACCCTTGCTGCTGACAGAGTTATTCTACTTGCCTCTGTGCGACACTGTGGTCAAGGCATTACCTTACGACCCACTGCTGGGAGTCCTACGCCAAATGGTCTGAGGTCTAATTGGGACTTCTTACTAGGGATATCCCCTTGACATGTTGGTGGGTCCAACACCATCAACATTTGTATATATAGGATTCTAAGGGGTTACAATATAAACAGAGCCTACATAACAATAATAATGTAAGGGCACAACAATAACAATAATGGGCTTCTATGGGGCACCACAATAACAATATGACATGCTACATGGGCACAACAATAAAAATAAGGGGGATACACTAACAATAAGAGTAAGGGGGCTACACTAGTATTATAGGGAACTAAAATGCCCCTATCCTTGAAAAAGGTGTTGTCCTCAATGCTTAAGTAGTTCTGGATGATTCCTTATAAAATTGTCATCCTCCCATGTGGAATCTTCAATGGGTAAGTTCTTCCACTTAATGAGATACTTTGAAATTGATCTATTCAGTAGTTGTTGGGTTCTTGTTTCCGTGACTGCTTTAGTCTCAAATATGATTTTTCCTTCTTCGTCAATTTCTAGAAACACTGTTTGTACTAGAATCTTGTTACCGATAACCTTATTTAAGCATGAAACATGGAAAAATCGGTGTACTTGGGAAGATGTAGGCAACCCCAATTTGTATGCCATAGTACCAATATTTTGCAACACCTTATAGGGACCATAGTACTTAGGTGATAATTTATTATCCTTCTTAGCTTTCTTGAGAGACATTTGTTTGTATGGTTGTAGCCATAAAAACACCCAGTCACCTACATCAAAACTTCTTTCACTGTGATGTTGATCTGCCTACTACTTCAATCAATTCTGTGCCATAATGAGGTTATCCTTTATGAGTTGGAGAAATTGTTTTTAATTCTCAATGTGATATTCCACTGCTTGAACCTTAGAATTTTCTCTTAAAGATGATGTGATGGATGGTGGATGATATCCATAAAGGGCCATAAATGGGGTCATTTTTGTTGTAGTATGGAAGGAAGTGTTGTACCACCATTCAACTAGAGGTAACCACTTGACCCATTGTGTTTGTTCATTAGATATAAAGCAAGTAAGATATCCTTCCAAACATTTGTTCATTATCTCAGTTTTCCCATCAGATTGAGGATGATAAGATGAGCTATGAGCTAATTGACTACCAAGACAAGAAAATAATTCTGTCCAAAAATTTCAAATAAAAATGGGATCTCTGTCACTTACTGTAATATTTGGGTTTCCATGAAGATTTTTAATTTTTTCCATAAATTCAGTAGAAATTGTACTGGCTTTAAAAGGATGATATAATCCACAAAAGTGCACATACTTGGTAAGTCTATCAACTACCACCATGATGACACTCTTTCTTTAAGACTTGGGTAAACTTGTGATAAAATCCATTGGTACCTCCTCCTAACACCGACTTGGAATGGTTGAAGGCTATAATGGACTCGAAGTCTTAATTGTCTCAACTTTATTTTGTTAGAAAACCAAACATTGTGCCGCAAACTTCTGAATATCATATTTAAGGCCATCACAAAAAAATTCCTTCTTAACCCTATGATAATTTTTTTTAAATACTGATTGTCATCCTAAGGGAGAGGTGTGCAATTCCAAAATAATATTTTGTTTGAGTTGGGAATTCTTACAAAGATATAAGTGATCTTTCCACCATAATGAATCAATTTTCTAACTAAAAGTATTAGATGTACTGGGATATTGCTACAACTTTTAAATACGTGACCACACCTCTTGATTATTCTTCTATTCATCCCTTGCTTCGGTGATCCACTCAGGCTGGATAATAGAAATGGAACAAAGAAATACTTCCACATCCTCATCGCTTCTTAAGAGTGCATCTGCAACAACATTTTGCTTCCCTTTTCTGTAGATGATTTCAGAGTCATAACCCAACATGTTTGTCACCCATTTTTCCTCCTCTTCTAAAGATAATCTTTGTTCCAAAAAGTATTTAAGACTATCATGATCTGTTTTGACCTTGAAGTGTTTTCCCATTAGGTAAGGTCACCATTACTTTAGTGCATGTAGTATTTCCAACATTTCCTTCTCATAAATAGGTTTGTTTAAATACTTTCCTTTGATTGGAAGACTTTCAAAAGTAATGGGTCTTCCTTGTTGCATTAAAACAACACCAATTTCATTTCCCGAGGCATCACATTCCATAATAAAAGTTTTTGTGAAGTCTGGTGTAGCTAAAACTAGTGCTTGGCACATTGACTCTTTAAGATGTTCAAAGGCCTTTGTTGCTTCTGGAGTCAAAGAAAATGCATCTCTCTTTAGTAATGATGTTAGATGTGCCACTATTCTCCCATAATTCTTAACAAAATTTCGATAATACCCTATCAACCCGAGAAATCCTCAAATATGCTTTATGGTTGTGGGGATTTTCCATTCCTTAATGGATTTAATTTTGTTAGGGTCTATGGTAACACCCTCATGAGATACAACATGACCCAAATATTCCACTTCCTATACTCCAAAGAAACATTTGGAGGTTTTGCATATAATGTTTTCTCATATAATAGTTTGAGCACCATGTCAACATGTTGAACATGATCCTTCCAAGACTTGTTGTAGATTAGAATATAATCAAAAAATACTAACACAAATTTTCTAAGGGTGGGTTTGAAAATGGAATTCATCAAACCTTGAAATGTGGAAGGTGCATTAGTAAGACCAAAAGGCATGACCAAAAAATCATAATGACCCTCATGAGTTCTGAATGCTATTTTTGGAATGTCTTCAATCTTCATTCTAGTTTGATGATATCCAAAATGAAGATCCAGCTTGGTGAAGTAAATTGATCCATGTAATTCATCCAATAATTCATCAATGACAGGAACGAGAAATCTATCTTTAATATTAAACTTGTTGAGCTCCCTATAATCCGGACACATATGCCATGATCCACCCTTCTTGTGCACTAATAATACTAGAGCAAAGAATTTTTTTTGACTATGTTGAATTATACCAGCCTCTAGCATTTCTGCAACCATTCGTTCAATTTCTCTCTTTTGGGCATAAGGATATCTATAAGGCCCAATTCTTGGAGGAACACTTCCTAGAATTAAATGAATAGCATGATCATGATCACAAATAGGTGGGATGCCTTTGGGAGTCTCAAACACCTTGGAATGATTGTCCAATACTTTTTAGATATCTAGAGAAATAGATTATTTTGATGTTTGAACCTCTAGTGAGCATAATTGTGCAATTACGCCTCTTTGTTCTTTATTCATAATATTTTTCATGCCATTAGAGCTTATTATATTTCACGGTTTCCCTGCAATACCCCTTATTTCAACTTCCTTTTCTTCTCAAAAAATTTCAAGAAAATTTCTTAAAAATTGAAAGCTATCATCCCCAAATATTGTAACCATTGGACTCCCAATACAACACCAGTACCACCCATTGGAATGGAAATCATTGGAATATTCAATACATATTCCATTGTGGTTAGCTTGATATTATAGCACTTTTGAGAGAAATTTATAGTTCCTCCATTTGCAACCATCACTTGACGCTCTGGTGATGGATATAGGAAGCAATTCAATTCCTTGGCTATCTTACAATGAATAATATTATGGGTACTACCAGAATCAATAAACACTATTTCCTTTTTTCTTGATATATCCTTCTACCTTGAGAGTTTGAGGAGTGGTAATTCCTTCCAATGCATTACAATATATGGTCGGATTCATTTATTCATTCTCTGGGGTTGGTTCCTAGTGTATATCCTCCTCTTTTGAAGTTTCTTGTTCCTTTTCTTCCTCCTCTTCACAATATATGTAGAATAATTTATTATTAGCACATTTATGACATTTAGTGTATTTGATATCACACTGTAGTAAATCCCTTTTGTTCCTTTTTCCTCCAATGTTTTGGTGTCAAATTTGTAGGTTGTGGAAAAGGAGCAACAACACTTCCATTTTTATAGTTGTAAGTGGTAGACTTCCTTGTTTCTGTAGGTTTTAACCCCGTACAAAAATTACCTGCATACGAATTCTAAATCACAGGAAAAATAAAAATGCAAGAGCATAACACAAAAAACACATATACATAGAGATTTCCCACTGGATCTCAAAACCGAGACTACCAGCTTGATTTTTCATTATGTTCCTTTCAATGTTACAATACATATTT
>APFE030314658.1:3904-79034 GCA_000404065.3 Pinus taeda
AATTGGGAAATTTTACTACAGGTGCCCAGAAACAGAGGAATATGCCAGAACCACCTATGCACGCATCTGTGTGGAAATAGATTTCAGCGCCGGATTCCCAGCTGAAATAAACCTAACAAGTAAAGACTATGTGTGGAACCAGAAGCTTGATTATGAAAGTGTCCTCTTCATACGTCGATCGTGCTTTGAGACGGGGCATCTAGCCAAAAATTGCCCAAAAGCCTCTGAGAAAAATTTTGCTAGAAAAAACCACCACAGATCTACATGGTGGGAAGGAGCACAGAAAGAAAACTACACTGTCATCAAAGAAGAATATTCTAGAGAAAACTCCGAGTCACAAGAAATCAAGGAAGAAGGAAACAACTCTCAAAGCAAGCAAGGAGAAAGCCCGCCCCAACAAATCAACAGTTATGAGGATGTGAATACCGCAGAAAATAAATCTTCATTTAACAACAAAGCATATCTCCTAAACCAAACTTCTCCGACTATAGATCGCGAAGCTAAGACACCAATGTCCCAAGAACCAGAAGAGATGAAGGAGATGCAAGACAAAGGAAGTTGGAAGACGGTAGAGAAAAGAAAGAAAGCTACAACACCAATCTCGCCAAGAAAGACGAGGAGCCAGACAAGTAAAAATTAAGAAAATTGTAGGTCCGATAGACCAATTTGGTCTCACTGGACGTTAACCATCATCATCATCAATAACTCGAGCACATACACCTAGGGTTTCATTCCTAGGATCTTACAATGGTTTTGTCATAAACCCTAATTCATCAAACCCTAAAAGTCTAGGGTTTAATCACATAACTTAGACATCAACAACAAACCCAAAAAGCTAGGATTTCATATCAACAAACCTTAAATATCAAGAGATTAGGATTTCATTATATATTCTAGATTTTATTAACAAAGCCTAAGTAAGTTAGGGTTTCATCATTATCATCAACATACCCTAAGCATCAAAAGGCTAGGGTTTTATAGAGAACCATAAGGGTTAGGATTTTACCAAAACAAAAGATAAGAATATGACAGGTTAATTTAATCTAGAGATTAATCACCCTAAACAAAAATCTTGATGATTCAAAACCATAGACATGAGAGAGTTAGTAATACAAAGCAAATTTCAAAATGATCATACCTTTTAATATGAAGAAGATTTACTACAAACCTTGTGGTCTTTGAACATACCTTGAGTTGCTCCTTTTACAAACCTTGTAGGGCTTCCTTATTGAAGGGCTCCTAAATCTTGCCACAATCCTTCCTTTTAGTATATACCTGCAACATTTATTGACAAGCACAACCGAAGTATACAAGTATAGTAGAGTGATGATTATCTAGGGTTTTATTTTTAAGAATGAATTCCACGAGATTTTGAACCCTAACTAGTTGTAGGGATATTATGTTAAAACCTAGACATTAATTAATTTTATTCTTTCCAAGTTTGCCATATCTCTTGGACTACTTATAAACCCTAGATATTATGAGATGGGGTTTCTAAGAGGGAACAACGATACCAACTTTCAATATTACAAACCCAAGAAACAAAAGATTGGACATGGACAAGTACAAACCCAAGAACAAAAACCTTAATCTAATGAGGATTGGACAATTATATTGATAAATATACTTACCTCAAGGATTGCTTACCTTAGTTTTCCAAGGCTTCCATTGAGCTTGATTCTTTTTCCTCAAGACACATGTTAGATGAATAAACCAAAAGAGTAATAATAATACTTACTTGAAATATATGAAGTCTTCAAGCTAGTCCCTTAACTAGATGCTAAATTCTCTTGATTGTGTAAGAATGAGTTGCTTCAGGTGTCCAAATAAACTTCTTCATATAGAGATAATGCACTTGTTCATCAACAAAAGGTCTTTCCTTATTTTCTTTAACAGGGCTAGACATTCATTTGACAAGGAATGTAGGCCTTGATCTTTTTCAATGTAGTTGTAAATTCAAGGATTTTGAATAGTTCTTCAATGGCTTCAAATGACTTGACCTTGGTCCCTTCCTCAAGAAGACTCTTCGCTGGAGATTAGGATTGATATTCGTCCACAAAAGACATCTTAGAAATGTGACTCAGTCGCTTTTGTGACTATGCATAAAACTATTGAATTTTTCGGACCTCTTGGATAATTTAATTTATACATAGAACTTCAGACTTCAAGTACAAGATCTTGATCTCCTTTACAAGGGACTTAGCCTTATTTGAACTTAAAGATCAGCTTCTTGTATCCTCAAAAATGTGCTTCTTGTCCTCTCAAACTCTTTCGCTCCTTTTACCTTACGCCTGCAGCCCAATCACAAAGAATAAGCCCAAGATTTCGACCTTGTATCAAAGGTTTTATAGCCCATAAATATGTATCCTTTTAGCTCGGTTTCACTTCTATAAAATTTGGTCTGAGTAGATCATTTTGTATCCCTCTTCCTTTTCTCAATTGTGACCTTCAAGTTGCCTCAATCTACTGTCTTTTGCTTTGATACCATGTTGAGAAATCCACTAGGGTAGCTTTAGGGTTTCTAATTAATTTGATTTCTCTTTTACTTTACAATTTCTTGTGATTAGTTATTACTTCTTATTTTTTATTATTTTTTTATCATCAGACAATTTCCAAAACTATGAAGATCACAAAGACAATAGGAGAACATGGGTTGTAGGCACTCAGCCACGGCAAAACCCCTATGAAGGGGAAAGCCCAATCAAACTCTTCAACTAGCATATAAAAATCAAATAGAGATAGCCAATACCTAAGACCAAGACAAGTGACTTCCTTCGCTCCACCAAGTCAACCTTTAATAGAGAGACTTCCTCTAAGTCAATATTTCCAATAGTCAACCCAAGTCATCTCTCAACAAATGTCTTCGTCCATCACAGTTACTTCTTAAACTTGTCTAATAATATTTCGGACTTGTAGGTACTCTGATTTTTCTTGCACATGTGACAGTATTACCGAAATTTTGATCCTTCTTGTCTAGCAAAAGATTATTCCTTCCAGGTTATGGTTTGTCTCTTTTCCTTCTCAACTTCGCACATTTTTCTTCCATGTGAATTGCAAAATAGATTGGATGAATGAATAATCAAATAAGTCGAATCCCTTTTTACATATAGTCTCTTTACACTGGTTGTATCTCTTCATGAGGCTAACTGATCTCTCTTAGGGCCGACTTGGTGGAGAAGGAAAAAATGACATTTTTTTACTCAATAATAAATTTCTTTCTTGATTTGCAAAGCCCAATAAGGGTCTATTATGTGATGACACAGAGTAAGACTCTAGACACAAACCCTAGAGCACTTAATGGGTGCTTTTGACCTAGAGACAATAAATAAGCATGAAACCCATGCTAATAAATAATTCTTATTTTACAAATAATTTTTCTTTCTTTATACATTACATCTTGACTCAAATACAATTATGAAAACTGACACTAATTACATTCTTCAACATTTTTGAAGAGATTTCTTTGAAGAATTCACTGATAATGTTGATGGAGAACTCTACTTTGTAGACAAGTCAAAACTCGAGCCATTTGCGCTTAGCACCATCAAGCTCAAACTGCCTGGTCTCCCAAACTTTATTCTACATAATGTTCTCTACCTCTCAGAGTTTCAGAGAAACTTGTTGTCCTTAGTTCACATCCACTTGCAAGGACACTCCATTCACATGTTTGATGGCAAGGTTGAGGTCAGAAAAGCATCAGAAAACTCACTTTTCATGATTGTGATAGAAGAAGAAAGACTCATGAAGCTGCAAGGAACCTTTGCTCGTGTACAAAACTTTGCATACAATTCTCAATTTGATGAATGTATACTATCATCCAGTCTCTTATGGCATGTTAGATTTGGACATATGAACTACAACAGTCTACATTGGTTGAAGAGAAATGGTGTCACTGGTTTGCCAACCATTCCTAAGATACTTAAGTAATGTGATGCATGTATCTTAGGAAAGCACGGCAAATAGACTTTTTGTGATTTTCATTCCCATTAGGGGAATTTTGAGGTCTAAAATGGGTCTCCTAAGGAAAATGTACAATCAAAATTTTTTTATGGGAACCAATCACATTTTAGGGGATGACATCATCTTCAATGGTTGAGGTGGCATTGCTAGAGTTAAAAGTACTTACTTGTCACAATATCAATGGTGGATAAAAACTCATGGTTAATCATGATAGTGCTCTAAGTACTTTTAGAGTCATAAGGTAAAGTACTCATAATAAAAAGTTATTTCACACTTTATGAATAAAATACTATTATTGTCATTTCATATTTTTTGAAAGAAACAATGCATATCTCTATACAATTTTCATGGTTCTACACTACTTTCAATAAACATTATATTTGTATATTTTCATATATTTATTTTTAAATTATATAGTCATCTCATTTTATTAATATTTTACAATTTCAAATTAATTATAGTAAATATACATAATATATTTATTCATGTGAAATCCACAAATAAAGTAAAATGTGACCTTTGTAGATTTTAAGTAATCAAATCTAAGAATAATAATTATAATATTACAAACAAACATATTAAAATGAAAGAAAAAAAAATTAGTTTTGTAGACTATTTGATTTTTTTAATAAATTGATCTTACAAAATTTTGCTTAATTTCAATTATTACGTCCTTATTAACAAAAATAAATCTTTAATTTTATAAATTAATTGATAAACTCTACACAATTTTACGGTAATTGTAATCAGTTATTAAATAAGTACATAAAATATATAGTTACATTATTATATTATATTATTTGGATTTTATATGGTATATTGATTAATTACATGTTAATTGTCAGTTTATATTAATTACATGTTATTATATAATTTAATTGCATAATTTAAATAATACAAATTTTAGTTAATAGTATATTATACAAATAAGAATTTATGAATTTATATTTATAATATACTTGAAGTTATTTAATTACAAAGGACAAATGCATTAGTTGTGATAATGACTTTTTCTTGAAAAGTTCATTCTTATTTATAGTCACATCAATACAATTTTTTAATTAATTTTATTTTGGTACAACTTTTCAATTGAATTTAACTATGGTTACATAGATTGTGGTGCAAAAAGTGTTCATAAATATTATTTTATTGGTTTAGCTATTATTTTATGATTTCTTTAGGAGGCTCATTTTAGACCTCAAAGTTCCCCTAATGCAAAGCACATAGAAAACTTGAACTCATTCTGACTTGTGCGGCCCTATGCATGTTCCTTCTGTAAATGGTATTAATACATGGTAACTTTTATTGATGACTACACTAGAATGTGTTGGGGTATATCTATTGAAGTACAAATCTGAAGCTTTTGAAACTGATACACAATCGCATATTGTTTCTATTTGTACCAATAATGGAAAAGAATATAGTTCAAATGGATTTGAAAACTATCTTCGCCAGCACAAGATCAAACATCAAACAATTGTGCCTTATAATCCTCAATAGAACAGTGTAGTTGAAAGAATGAGTAGGACAACATTCAATGATGTTTTTCCACAATGTAAAGTTGATGTTTTGGGTTGATGCAATTCTATGTGCAATGTAAATTAAGAATGTGTATACATCTCATGCTCTAAAAAACAAGACTCCCTACAAAATGTGGTATGGCCACATTCCTTCGGTGAGGCATCTCAAGGTTTTTGGTTCCACCTGTTATGCTTTGATACCTAAGTAATAGAGAAACAAACTTGGTGCAAGGTGTTGGAAATGTATCTTCTTAGGGTACTTGGATACCTCCAAAGCATATCATTTCTATGATGAAGCAAAATAAGTGGTTTATATTATCTAGAGATGTGATCTTTCTTGAATCTTCCAAGACTAAAAACGCTGATGAGCAACAGCGCTATCGCTTAGACAAATTCAAACATGCAAAATCTTTTTAGGAATTTGATAATGAGATTCCACATCTTGAATCTATGGAATCTCCTTCTAAAGCACACTCTCCCCCTCATGAAGCTCCAACCATTGATCAAGAAGACACTTTGAGTGATGTGATTGAGAGAATTGGAAGCCTAAATCTTGATTCAGCCCCATCTCAATCCACTGAATAACCTAGACCATCTCAAAAAGATCCTCCAAAATGGCTCACAAAGACACTTGAAAGTGTTCATCTTAATGAGGTTGGAAAGACAAGAACAAGAAGATTTACTAGACAGAATGGAGGTGATGTAGAAGATTTTGATTCAGTTTTTGATATGGATGTTTCATATGATTGTGAATTAACATTTTCTACAGATTTCAAAACAACTTCCTTCAAAGAAGTTGTTTTTCATGATGAATGGAAAGAAGCAATGCAAAAAGAGTATGATGCTCTAATACATAATGGAACCTGGAAGTTGGTGGATCCTTTGTTGAGAACCAAACCGATTGGATGCAAATGGGTCTTCAAGAACAAGTATAAAGTAGATGGCTCACTTGACAAGCATAAAGCTAGGCTCGTGGCGAAAGGTTTTGCACAGAAGGAAAGGGCCGATTATGAGGAGACTTTTGACCCTACAACAAAATGGGCTACCATCCATACTATCTTGGCCTTGGCAGCTCAAAACAATTGGAAAGTCTATCAAATGGATATAAAAACCGTTTTCTTGAATGCAGATATGAAAGAGAATATTTTTATGTCTCAACTAGAAGGATTTGTTGTGAAGGGACAGGAGAACAAAGTATGTAAACTTGTCAAATCCTTATATGGCCTCAAACAAGCACCACGAGCCTAGTACGAGAAATTCACTGAGCATCTTCTGAAACAAAATTTCAAACACTATGATCTTGATGATGAAACTTTGTTTTTCAAGAAAGTTGGAAAAACAGTTGTATATCTTGCAGTGTATGTAGATGATCTTTTGATGAAAGTGAACAATGAAAATTGCATTGCATCGATAAAGAAAGAATTGAGGAAATGTTTTGAAATGACAAATTTGAGATATGTTCACCACTATCTGGGTATTGAAGTAACCCAACATCTGAAATTTATATTCCTCTCTCAAAAGAAGTACATTGGAGATTTGTTGAACAAATTTGGCATGGTTGAGTGCAATCCTTTGACCACTCCAATGGAACAAAATTTAAAAGTCACATCCACAAAAGGAAATGAATTTGAGGATGCAACAAAGTACAGACAACTCATAGGAAGTCTTAACTACCTGACTGCTACCAGACCATACATTTCATTTGCTATTGGAATCTTCTCTATGCTTATGCAAACACCTTGTGAGGGATATTCATCTGTTGCAAAAAGAGTTCTAAGGTTTGAAGGGAAATCAAGAATTTGGACTCAAGTATACACAGTTGGATGACTTCAGCTTGATTGGATACTCTGATTCAAATTTTGATGGAGATAAAGAAAATGGAGTCTCTACTTCAGGTTATGTTATGAGTCTTGGTTCGGGAATTGTCTCTTGGAGGTCACACAAACAGTCAGTTCCAATAGATTCCACAACTGAGGCAAAATATGTGGCAATTGTAGAAGCAACGAAGGAAATTTTGTGGCTCACGAAAATTCTTGAAGAATTGCAGGAGAAACAAGTGCATTGTACTCCTCTTTTGATTGACAATACTTATGTAATAGAGTTGGCCAATAACCCAAAGTTCCATGATCGAACCAAGCATATCAATACAAAGTATCATCTTATTCGACATCATGTTGAGGCCAAGACTATTCACCTACGCCATTGTTCCACAAATTAGCATATTGTGGGCATCTTCACCAAAGCGCTTGGAAGAGAAAAGTTTGAAAGATTTAGAATGATGTTTGTACTTACTAACATCCCTTCAGATTAAGGTGGGGAATGTTGACACCAAATCATTGGGATTGGGAAGTTCTTGTAAATAATGTAAATAGGAAAATAAAGAAGACGAAGAGACATTGGAATATGAATTCCAATAGTCTCCCTCTCCTTATATATATTCATGATTTTCTCTTAAAGCAAAACACATTAGGGGAGTTACTCAAACCTAGCCTGATAGAGGCCAAGGTGCAAAGGATTATCCTTGATTGGGTTAAAGATCATATGATACCCCATTTGTAGGAGAAAGGCACTACAAAGAAGATATGGGAGAAGATATGGGATGTGCTTAGGCACCTATATCAAAGCGACAATCGGAGTCAAAAGATGATGCTCAAGGACAAGTTGCATGGCACAAGAATGTCGAAGGGCAAGAGCGTGACATTTTACTTGTTCGGGCTGACACATGTCAAAGGTGAGTTGGTTGTTGTTGGAGAGACAATTGTTGAGTAGGAGCTAGTGCGTATAGCCTTGAATGGCTTTACGAAGCACTGAGAGGTCTTCGTCAAGTATATTATGGGTCAAGATCACCTACCCGACCAGGAAAGGCTTTGGGATGACTTTTTTTTCGGGAGAAGATCCGAGAAAGTGGTCAGCAGGGAGATTAAAAGAAGAGGTTCAAAGAAGAGAATTGAACCTTGCTCTTGCAAGCAAGGGTAAGCATAAGGCCAAGAAAGGGCCAAGAGAGGGGTCTTCTTCCAAGAGTGGAAAGGAGAAATATTCCAATAAGGTGAAGCGTTTTTGTTGCCATCAATTGAGTCATTATGTCATTTAGTGTCTTAATAAGAAAAACATGGGAAAGCAGAAGAAGAAGCTTGCGGCTTTTGTCGAGGTGGACGAGTTTGCAGCATGGTTTGAGAATGAGTTTTTGGTCATTGCTTGTCTCTCGAGTTTAGTTGCCAACAATGTGTGGTATATTGACAGTGGGGATTCTCACCACATGACGGGAATCAAAGACTATTTCACCAAGTTGGAGGAGGAGAAGTTGGATTTTTGTATTAAGCTTGGAGACAATGCCAAGTACCATACAACTAGTACTGGCATGGTCCAATTTCAAGGGGAATCCAACAATCCCCTATTGGTGGAGGATGTGTTGTATGTTCCAAAGATGACGAAGAACTTCATATCAATTTCTATTTTGGAAGACAGAGGTTACATCGAGACCTTTTAGGGGGGCGGGGGGGGTGGGGAATTATATATTCATCCCAAGGATTCCAAGGTAGCAAAAGTGATTGGAGTCAAGCAAAGTAGCTTGTTTCAATTGCACTATGTGCAATGATTGGTGAGCAACAGTAGAGGCCTAGGAGCATTGTGTCACGGGGAGATGGCCCATCTTCAACATGACGTACTTAATGTGCTTAAGGAGATAGTTACAAGGTTGCCTAAGATGAAGGTCATGAAGCATGAGGTATGCAAGGGTTGTGCACTGGGGAAATATGCCTAGACCAGTTTTCCAAGCAGCAAGACTAGGTCCAAAAGGATTTTGGATATAGCACACTCAGATGTGTGTGGACCCATGTCAACAGTATCCTTGAGTGGATATGAGTATTACGTTACCTTCATTGATGATTTCTCTAGGAAGACCTAGATATATTTTATGAAGAATAAGGATGAGGTCTTCAACAGGTTCAAGGATTTTAAGCTCTAGCGAATAATTAGACATTGAGGAAGATTAAGACGTTGAGGTCGTATAATGGAGGTGAGTACACCTCAAATGCCTTAAAGGACTTTTGTGCTCAAGAAGGTATCAAGAAGGAGTTGATTGTTCTGTAAAACCTTCAACATAATAGGTTGCAAAACGAAAAAAAACAGGGCTATAGTTGGAGCAACCAAGGCCATGCTCCATGATCAAGATTTGCCATGGTTTTTGTGGGCAGAGGCCTGCAACACCGTTCTATACCTGTAGAATAGAAGCCCGCGCAAGGTGTTGGGAAAATTAACACGAAAGGAGGCGTTCACGAAGAAGAAACTAGATTTGGGGCAAATATGCATCTTTGGATACCTTGTGTATTGTCGTGTTCCGAAGGAGAAGAGAACCAAGTTGGAATCAACTACAAAGAAGGGCATCGTTATACAATACAGCGAAACACAAAAGGCCTATCAAGTTTACATTCATGCCTTCAAGAAAAGATTTCTATGCATGGATGTGAAGTTCAAAGAGAAGAGGGCTCTTCAAAAGTCTAGCAACTTGATGGAGGTTTAGGAGGGGCAGGCACCCAAGGTTGAGGTAGCGCAGATTCCTACGAATACAACCATGCAAGTTTGATAGAAAAGAAGGCAGGTTGAGTAGGTTGATCAGGAGGAGGAACAACGGATTCCTTACCCTCATACACCTACCACAGGGAGGAAAAGGAATAGGTGGGTTGAGTAGACACTAAGAGAGGCCCAAGAGTATGTTGGTATTGTTGTTGCACATACTAGCAGGCCTTGTAAAAAGGAAAGAGTTGGAGGGCACAACAACACTTGGGACAAAGGCCCATTGTCATCACAGCCTAAATCCCCTACTCTTCTCGGATTTTCATTGACAGGAGGAGTCCCAGCATGACTCACTTGTGATAAATATGCATCTACGGTAGGTTTGGAGTGAGGGAAGGTGGCTCATTCAATGGAAAGGTTCAAATAAATGTGTGAGTTTTGGGAGAAGCTAGTAAGACTTTCCATAAAAACCCCTTGGAAAGAAGGCTATAAAAGACCTAGGGCTGAGATATTTAGAGAGATGTGAGTTTATCCAAGGTTAAGGTAGACAAAAGAAAAGGGAATTAAGATTTACTTCAACAAGTATTTTAGCACATGCCTTCAAAGAATCCCCAATTTGAAGGATTAGTTTGTAGGGTTCCCTCTTGGTATGATGGTTAGGGCATCAAATTTCTAGAGATTCCACTGTCGAAAACCCACCAAAACTTGAGGATCACCATAGGTGACACTAAGGAAGAGTTCTATCCAAGTAAAATTCAAAACACCCTCTAATGGATTTTGCACCAAGCCCTAGAGTGGCCAACTTATCCTTAAAGGGGCGAGGAAAAGAGGTGAAAAAGAGGTGAAAATAAATATGATTATCAAATTAAGAGTGATCACCAAGGATTTAAGACCATTTCTTGGCAATTGGGAGAATTGGAATCAAAGATAATCTTGATAAGGCAACTCGCTCTTTAAGGAGACCTAGAAGCAGTGTCGCTAGCCCTAATGAAGCAGCTACACAACACTTCTAGATATTTACACTTCGATGGTAATTATTAATGGAGTTTCAAGGATAAATATGCAAAGAATCCCCTAGGAATATTCATTCATTCATCATCTATGAGAAACACATGCAAAATTTCCCAATAGCTTCAATGTTTAGACAATATTTCATCAATTAGTGCACATTAACAACCATGAGACAATATTCCATGCACTAGACATTAACCAAAATCAAAAATATAGCATTAAATAGCACTTACAAGATAATGAAGAATATATCCATCCATCAAAATGCCAAAAATAAGCTCCAAGAGATATAGCGAAATTTTCCAAACATCAAAATGCATCTAAATCATCCAAATTCATCCACAAATTGCAGCTCTGAAGTTCTCAAGAAGAGATATCGAAAATCCAAGTGATGTTGTTAGAAAGAGACTAGCTCTCTCCTATTTATACAAGTACTAAGAATTTGAATTACATAAGAAGAAGCCCCTTTGCATGCCCTAAATGTTAAGTAACCCACCCATGATTACAAGCCAACCATGATAGCTCAAAATTAAATCAAATTAGCCCTCTTAAGGCCATGCAAGGCTGACGTAGAGACCTAGAGAGGAAGTGTTGAGGCCTCATGTGCTAAGGATGAGAGTGAGGGCCTCAAAAATGATGATGAAGAGGGGGATGCCCTCCATATGTTGCAAAACATCTCCAAAACCCCTATTTGGCCTCAGTGGGCTCCAAATGGATCTCATGGATCTCCAAGTCGCTCAAGATAAAGTCGATGCTCAATTCATGAGGGCTAGAAGATGACATGTGCCCTCCCATTTCTCCCTAGGAGAGACATAACCTCCTTTGGGCCCTAGATCAGCTGCCAAGTGTCAGGTGCAATGTGTAAACGGTTGGGTACCGTGGTCCAAGTGCATCATCATCTTTGAATAACTGGGGTACGAGCAAGCAAATGGTGGTGCTAAAGAAGCCCATGTTGTGGTAATCAATGCTCTGGATGGATGAAGGCCCATGGCTCTCAATGCTCACCCTGTAAATTCCAATGTGATCCTCTAGAACGCTAGGATCTTGTATAGGGAGACCTAGTCCAAGATGAAAACTCACCTGCAATCTTGTATAAGATCCAATGTGTCTCCTCACCTTCCAATACAATGATTCATTAGTGCAATTTAGTAAATAAGCTTGCTAATCAAGGGTATAAGTGGAGACTTGGTAGTGGGTTTCCCTTCCAAATTTGGGGCTTTAGACATGTACTGGTGTTACCTTCCTGGTAGGAAAGGTTAATGAAGGACCTTATTAGGTAGTTTCAACCTTTAAGGGGATGATAGGTCCAAGGTACACCCTTCAAGTAGCAAGTTTCTTGTGAAATAATGATGGATCGAAGTGGGGGAAAAGGGAAGGCACCAAGCCACATCCCATGGTACAAGGGTAGCTACGATGAGGAAAGCCCACACCTAGGGTATATGAATGTAGGAGGGAGCAATCATGGTACATGAGTTATCCTGGCCTTTGTTTGTCCAACCTTCTTTATTTCCTTTCGCCTTTTATTGATTTTTCTTCATTTTACTGCTCAAGCCTCAGGGGGATGAGAGCATTATGTGTAAGATATAGTAGTGATTACCCCTTTAAGGTTGGGCAATTCATCGCCAATTTGGGGTTGGGACATTCATGGGTTCCTTAATGATGCAAGGGGCACTCATAGGGGCCCTAGGAATCAAGGTGATGGCCATAATGATAGGGGGTAGAGCTCATGCTCGATTTTTGCCCATGTGTTAAATTTTATTGTCCCGACAATCTTTTGCATTTTGTGGTACATTTTTTGTTGTATGTGGCCATATTATGATTTTATCTTTCTTTTTAGCTACAACAACCTTCGGGGCATCGTTCTAGGCTCAACCAAGGTGTGGACAAAGGGAAGGGGAGGTTAACACCTTGTGGACCTAGATGGAGAAATTGTGAAAAGGGCTTGTAATGAGCAGAGGGGAGTGAGATATATGGTATCGGGAAGTGGGACCACACGACCAAAATTAGGGTTTCCCATGTAGAGCTACTCCTAAAGCTAGTAGCCAATAAAGGAGATCCTGCAATACTAGGATACAGGGTTAACCCCCTATTGAGGTAAGTGAACAAGAGTACAGCCAAAGCCCTTCATTCTTCCAAGTCTCCCAGTAATCCATGCCCAAATTTGCCCAAGAAAAACAAGCATAAACACCCAATTACATAATGAAAAATCATACCTTCGGGGTTGGATGGCCCACCTTCAAACATAGGATCATGACAGATGAGCGAGGGTACACAATGGTTGGCACAGGTGGCAGAGAATAGCAACACATCAAAGCTATTAGATGGTTGCAAGGGGTTGCTGGTTGGCGGTGAAAGACAAATCTAGGAGAAAATTTCTTCTATAGGGGTCACCCACTGGTGGTGGGTAACATGTACTCCACAGTGTTCAGTCAAACAGAGTAAGGCTCCTAAGCGCTATTCTGGGTATACTGCGCTTATAAGTGAACTAATTGAGGTGGAACCTTCCAACTTTCAGGAAGCATCCAAGCATCACGTATGGATGGATGCCATGGTGGAAGAGGATTCTTACATCATGACGAATGGATTTTGGGAGGTAGTGTCACGACGAGAAGGAGTCAGTGGTAGGCTAAAGAAGGTTGTATAAGATTAAGCAAATTGCGAACGGTAGCATGGAGACGTTCATAGCTCAGTTTGTGGCTAAGGGCTTTTCGCAGAATGAAGGGATCAACTATGACAAGACCTTTGCTCCGGTAGCCAGGTACACATCCAGCAAAGCTATCATTTCTGTAGCAGCGCAAATGGATTGGAGGATTCACCAGATGGACATGAAGATGACCTTCCTCAATGAATTGATTGAGGAAGAGATCTACATAGAAAACCGAGAGGGTTTTGAGGTGCATGGGAGGGATTCCCATGTATGTAGGTTGAGGAGAGCACTATATGGGCTCATGCAAGCTCCCAAGGTGTGGTATTCACATATTGATAGTTATTTGCAGAGAGTGGGATTCACCAAGAGTGAGGCAGAACCGAACTCGTATCACATTCAGGTGAAGAGTGAGTCTCTCATATTGGTGTTGTATGTTGACGACTTGTTTCTCACATGGTCAGAGGAGGTCATAACACACTACAAGCGAGATCTTGAAGGAGAATTTGAGATGAAGGACTTGGGGTTAATGCACTAATTTATGGGGTTGGAGGTGTGGAAAATAGGAAGAAATCTTCCTTGGACAAGGGAAGTACATAGTTGAGATCTTGAAGTGACTGGAGGACTGTAAGCCCATGTCCATGTTGTTGAAATTCCTGTGTACATCTTGAAGCGACTGGAGGACTGTAAGCCCATGTCCACATTGTTGAAATTCCCTTGTACATCTTGAAGCAACTGGAGGATTGTAAGCCCATGTCCACATGTTGAAATTCCCTTGTACCCCAGATCTTGTCTATGTCTGGACTTGATCATAAACATATTGAAGGTACCCAACTAAAAGCACTTTGCACAACAAAAAAATAATAAAAACGAAATCAAAAATAGTACACAAGAATATATGAGCCCAAACCAGTGCTTTTATTGATCCATCAACAAGAAAACACAAGGGCTCTCGTACCAAGTATCATGGCCCTTCATATCTCTGACACAAAAACAATATACATACTATCCTTTGACTGAAAATACATGGCTTGAGATTTGATCCTTTATACTTGAGTTAGTGCCTTCAGCTCAAGGGCCTTGGATTGTTGTTGTCCTTGGCAACCAGTCCTTCTGTAATCATGCTACAACTTCTTGATCTGCTAGATCTACTTCTTCATATCACATATTTGACTTTCTTCTTGCAAATTTGACCTTCCAGCACTCAGATCTGACTTTCTTCTTGCATATTTGACCTTCTAGCACTCAAGTCTGACTTTCTTCTTACAGATCTGACCTTCCAACACTTATATCTAACTTTCTTCTTGCGTATCTGACCTTCCAACACTCATATTTGACTCTCTTCTTGCAAATCTAACCTTCCAGCACTCAGATTTGACTCTCTTCTTGCAAATTTGACCTTCCAGCACTCAGATATGACTTTCTTCTTGCAGATCTAACCTTCCAGCACTCAAATCCGACTTTCTTCTTACTATTGCGGCTCCTCTAAGGCAAATATGTAGCTAGGTCCTTTAGCCTCCCTCTCTCCATAAGTGAAATTCCTTCTCCACTTGTGTGTCTAGGCATCTCCTTTGGCCTCTTATTTATACTTTTGTGTGAGTGATCTTGGGGGTTTTCATTGTCCATCAAGAAACCCAAATTTCACCACTCAACGACAAATTAGATTAAACAATTAATTAACTTAGGTCTCAAACCCAAAACTTTGGGTCAAAACCTTAACAACTTGGGTACTTTTCTCAACAAACTTCTAGTGGGTTTTCAGCACTTGGAAATACCTTCCGAGCTACCCAATTTCCAACACTCCCTCTCAGTGAGGAAGGTATTTCCTTCACACCTTGAAACCTCCAGCTCCATGACTTTCCTTGCATGCCCATGACTGACCTCGCATGAGTCATGACTTTCCCTTGCATGGCCATGTTTGTCCTTACATGTGCCACATCTTCTTTTGTACTGGGCCTAGCTTTATCTCGCATGGTGCATGACTGCCCTCGCATGGAACATGACTTTTCCTTGCACTACAATGAGTGTTCTCACATGGTGAATGATTTTCCTTGCATGGGCTATGAAAACTCTAGTCTCTCTTCAACCTAAAGATTCAAACTTCCATTGGGTGGTTGACGTTTCTTTACAGTCTCCCTCTAAAGCTAGACTCCCTCTGAGTCTACACAACCTCCATTGGATCCTTCTGCTTTCTCTCCCGGAAAGTGTTGCTACTGAGCTTATGTCATTCCAAGGTTGGTACTGAGTTGCGATTGAACACTAGGTCTAATCCACTCTAGACCTCCAAAACTCAACTCTACATGAGTCCTCATCCTCTTGGGTCAAATACATCATGTGCACATGGCTCCAATACCGGATGTGCAACTCTCCAACCCAATGAAGAAACTATCTCACAATCAATCTGCCATCCACACGAAGCTATCTCGTCCATGCCAAAGCACCTTCTCTATTGAACTTCATGCTCCGCGTCTAGCAGTTTCACAACTCCCTCTTAAGTCGCTTCCTGTGCACACTCTGATCCACCTGCTCTTCAAAGTAGCTTTGATACCATGTTGAAATTCCATTGTACCTCAACTCTGGTCTATGTTTATACTTTATCATAAACACACTGAAGGTACACAACAAAAATATAACATCAACGGATCAACAATAGAACAATAGAATATAGCAACCCAAATTAGTCCTCTTATTGATCCATTAACAAGAAAACAATAGGGCTCCCATACCAGTGATCATAGCACTTCAGATCTCTAATACAAAACAATATACATCATGTCCTTTGACTAAAAATAAAAGGCTTGAGATTTGATCCTTTAGATCTTCAATTTGCCCAATAAAGCAAACGCATACCCAATCTAGTACCTTCAGCGCAAGGTCCTTAGCAACCAGTCCTTCTGCGATCATGCTACAGCGTCTCAATCAACTAGATTTGCTTCTTCATATCATATTTGACTTTCTTCTTGCAAATTTGACCTTCTAACACTCAAATATGACTTTCTTCTTGCATATCTGACCTTCTAGCACTCAGATCTGACTTTCTTCTTACAAATCCGACTTTCCAGCACTCAGATATGACTTTCTTCCTACAGATCTGACCTTCCAACACTCAGATTTGACTTTCTTCTTGCTACTGCAGCTCCTCTACAGCAGATTTGCAGCTAGGTCCTCTAGCCTCCCTCTCTCCACAAGTGAAAGTCCTTCTCCACTTACGTGTCTAGGCCTCCCCTTTGGCCTTGTTACCCACCATTTTGTGGGTAATATCCCTAGGAGAAAAAATTTCTCCCACATGGTCCTCAGCTGGTAGCCAGCAGCCCCTTGCAGCGATAAGCTAGCTCATTGTGCCATTTCTCTGCCACCTAAGTCAGCAATGTCATCCCTCACCCATCTTCCGTGATTATATGTTTGAAGGTGGGCCTCCCGAATCTAAAGGTATGCCTTGTCATTTTGAAATTGAGTATTGTAGTTTGCTTATCATGGACACTTCTAGGTATGGATTAATGGGGGGATTCAGCGGAAAGAGTGGGCTAGGTATGTGCTTTTGTCCCCTAGACCCTTTTTAGGCATTAACCTTGGATTCTAGTCATGTGGGATCTCTTTTACTGACCATTTGGTTCCATGGATGGTATTTCACAGGAAACCTCGAGTTTGGTTGTGTGGTCTCGCTCCCTTATCCGCTCATATTACCCTCTTTCCATACATTATTACCCCATCCATCATTTCTCCCACCTGGTTCCAAATTCCTCCATCGGGTCCACATAGGGACAGCTCACCCCTTCCCCTTGCCCGCACCTTGGGTCATGGCCTAGAATGAAGCATGCAAGTTGATGCAACTACAAAGAAAGTTAAATGCATATATGGTCACATTCAACAGGAAAAGTACCACAAAATTCAAAAGATGGTCAGGACAAAAACATTTAACACATGGAAAAAGCCAATACATGAGCTCTACACCATCATCATAGCCATCACCCTGGTTCCAACAGGTTCTATGAGCCGCCTTCATCATACAAGAACCCATGATTGTCCAAACTCCTGGTGGTCGATGAACCACCCCACTTTAAAGGGGGGAATTCACTGTTTATCTTATAAATCATGTTTTAACCCCTTGAGCCCCGAGCGATTAATCAAAGAAAATCATAAAAAGGAAAAAGGCAAAAGGCATATAAAGAAAGGTGGAAAATCAAGGTCGAGGCACCTCATGTATCACAATTTCTCCCTCCTACACCTTATAAACCGAAGTGTGGGCTTCCCTCTTATTAGCTACCCTTGTGCCCCAACATGTGACCCAAGGTTGCCCCTTCTCATTCCCCGCCTCATTCACCTATCTGTCACATGCCACCACCTTTTGACAAGAAGTACCTTGACTATATTATCCCCTTTAGAAGCAAAAACCACCTACTAGGGTACTTGGTCAACCCCATTGGGAGTTTAGGAGACATTGGCACATCCCGAAACCCATTATGGAAGAGCGGACCATTATGAAGTCCCCACCTGTGGTCCATGATTAGGTAAGCTCATTTGCTCGATTTCTCTAATAACTTGTTGTACTGGAAGCCTAGGGGACGCATTGGATCTTATACAAGATTGTAGATGGTTTCCATATGGGGTTTGGTCTCCCTATACGGAGTCCTAATCCTCCAAAGGGCTACATTGGCACATATAGGGTGAGCGTTGAAAGTCGTGGGCCTCCACAGCAGCAGATTGCACCTCATGGATCCCCACGTCCATTCAAATATTGCTCGTGGTTCACTTACTGGACAAGGATGCACCTGATCCATCATGCCCAATTGGTCCCAGATCTACAACATACACTTGGCAGATGATCCAAAACTTCTACGATGATGTGGCATCTCCTACATTATCATCCTAGCCTTTGGGGGCAACTTTTAGGCATCTTCAATTTATTTGGAGACCCATGAGGACACTTGTGTGCCCCCAAAGTCATTTGGAGAACCACAGCTTATTTCAAGGGGCCAACCCCTTGTCCACTGCTTTTCAGGGTCCTATTCTTCATTGTGGCACCCATGGACCTCATTAGGCCTCTTAGAGGGCCCTACGACATGTATAGATTATTATTTGACCTCTTGAGAGGCTTATCTTTTCATTCATGAGCTAATTTGGTGGGCCTGTCACCAAAGGTTGTATTATTAACACATTATTTTATTTTGGGGGCTTATGTAAGCCAAGGAGGCTAATTTGAACTCCTTAGATGTGTAAAAATACAAGTGAGGTGAGATCATTTATCATCATCACTTTGGATTGGATCTCTCTCTCCTTTAGAGAATTTCGCAGTTTTTTCTAGAGGATGAATTGGAGCATTTATGAATGAATTTTGATGTATGGTTATTAGTTTGTCTTCTCTTGGAGCTTTGTTATTGTCATCTGTGAATGGTTGGATATGCTCTATTGTATTATAAGTACGAAATTTTTTATGCTATTCTTGTTACTCTGTCATATATGTTGGATGGGATTTTCATTGTTTTAAGGCTAATTGTTGCATGCAAATTGTTGCTTAATATTGTGGGATTGTCTCTATCATAACGTTCTCTTAATGCATTGGCCCTTGTGGTATGAGTGAAATCTCCTAGAGGTAAAATTTGACCTTGACAAGCCATTCCTTTTGTGCATTTGAAGTATAAAAGCTGTAGGATTACTTTCACTTGACCTAGAGGATTTGTGAAGCAATTTTGAGGCCTCTTTGACTGGAAACCAAGAAATATTACACATAATGAACATAGACTCCATTCTCCCAAACATCAAGGCATTGATCTACCAAGGGTGGTCACCAAATCTCTTATTATTTTACCTCCTCCCAATTCTAGCCACATTGGGGTGCCTAGGGCATCATTTTTCTAACAAGTTAGCCACTGAAAACATTCAATCTCCTAGGGTCTCCTGTGTTGGCCTCCCTTCAAGCCCTCCTCCAAATTTGAAGACATTTTGACGTTGGAGTTGGAAGAATATCCAACCCTAGCTTCAGGACCAAAACTTGCCCTGTCATCCCCAAGACTAGCACTTCCCAAGGTCAAACAACATCATTGAGTCAAATACTTTCTTTCATCCTACCCACCTTGTCTAGGGTAAGAAAATCATTGCTTATTTCATACTTTCCTCATACCTCAGATTGGGTCCACTTGGCCCCGTGTGGTCCCACTCTTTCAAAGGACTATTCTTCAAGAACCATCCAAGATACCAACTTTAACAAGGATTTAGGGTGTGGGGAACTCGTTTCAAAGCCTATTCTAATACACCTAACCCCCAAAATCCTATTCCTTTCCCCAGAAGCACATATTACCTTGCTTAGAAAGCGAGCAAACTCCACCCTTCAAAACCTTCTCGGAAAGGGTCTGGGTCACTCATATCCATTGACTTATCATTCATTAGTGACTCCATACATATCGGGTCTCTTCCCATCGGTGAAAGTTCGTAAAGAGTATGGAGCTTTAGCTAAGGTGGCATTGGGCTATTGCTCCATTGTTGCCCTTGACCTAGCAATTGTCTCTTTAGGATTCCCTCCTAGGACCCCTGCTAGTTTGAGTGGTAACATTTTGGTGTCGTTGTCGGGGACACGAAACGTGTGTTTTGTTCCCCATACAACATATTGACATATCATTATTGGCAACTCCATTAGAAGAACGAAGCCCTCGTTCTTCATTGAACTTTAAGGTCTTATGCTTGTAGGGTGAAGCAAGCATTTTTCTAGGCATCTTTAATTTCACACCAGTGACACCTACATATGTTTCATGTATACCTCAAATAGGTTGTCATTCTTTGGTAAATTTCCCGCTTTGGACATTACTAGTGTCCATGGACATCCTAATCATGTCGTGGGAAGGATGCTACCTGGGATGCCTGTGTTTTATGGTAATCCACTCTCCGCAATTAACCACGTAGAAAGATTTAATGCACATGCTTCAAGAGAGAAGGTTGTCCACCAAGATGTCCTTATGTTTTTGTTCATGGGATCTCTCAGTGGACATAACTCATGGTTCTGTGATCATGAACCTAGGAGCATCTCATCTATTGAAGAGTTCATTGATCGCTTCCTTAGACATTTTCAAGTACACCCTGCATTAAGAGTCCAAGAGGAAACCTTCATTGAGCATCATCAAGACATTAAGAATCAAGGTAATGAGCAAGAAGACAAGTCTTCCTTGGGTCCACATGATGAAAATGATGATTTTGAGGACACATGTGTTGGGAAGGATGAATTTATGGAAAGTGAAATTGAGACCACCCTTACCTTCCTCAAGGATATTAGTCTCAATGAATCCTCTTTTGAAAACCCTGAGGGTGATGACCCCATTAGCCCCTTGAAAGATGTCACTGAAGATTATTTCCACATTGAAAGGGAGAAATGGGAAATTGTTGGTCCACAATTTGATGGTGCTCCCATTTACAACACTGACAAGGAGCATGAGGATGGGATTTGTCTTCCTTTCCCCTCAAGCACTATTTATGATGACATACCCATTGATACCCTTGGGAAGGAGAATCTTTATTTGTCTTTGCATAAAGAAGGCCAATTGGAAGTGATTGATTCTCCTTTTAACAAAAGCCCAATATTTGATGCTTATAATGAGGAAAAAAATGAGGCTCCCACCTACCCACGTTATGACTATGTATTCAAATCACTTGAGCATTTAGAGTGTGCGGAAGGAAATCTTGTTGAATATGATACTTCGCCTTTGCTTTTCCCGCTTGTTCACCACCTTGAGTCTTCCTCAAGTAATTCCCTCATCACTTTTGATATAACCTCGAGTGACCATGCCCCCTTTCCCCCTTCCGAATATGGTGTCAAGAAAGAGCCCTTTATTGAATATACTTTATCCCCTTTGACCCATCCTCATGATTATGACCACTTCGCGACCTCTCCTCCCCGATGTGACCATCACATAAAGAGTCATATTTTTTGCACTCCTTTCTCTCACCCTTTGTTCCCCTCTCATCACAACCTTGTGACATCCTCAAAGCATGATATTACGAATAGTGATCGTGATGAGGAGTTCTCAAGAGTGATCATTCATTCCACCATTTTGTACCTTGAAGGAAAGGTCAGGACCTCTACATTGACCAGTCTTCTTTCTCCTAGGACTTTCCTTTACCTCGAATGGAGATCATATTTTCTCGCCTCCCACCCGCTTCATCTGCCATGTGACCATGTCCACATTCGACTTGGGGGTTGCTACATGAGTAATCATACTGGCAGGCATATGTATATTGATGTGATGATATGTTGGTTGCATTGGGTTTATTATTACACTTAGTATTAGCCTTACTATATGCATGTTAGGGTAGGATGCATTGCATGTTGATGTTTGCATTAGAAATAATGTCATATGATACTTCTCATGGTAGATTAACTGCATTTAGATTAAAATTTGCATATCTTTATTTTTTTGTTGATTATATGGCCTAAAATATTAGCATATGAGATCATGAGACGTTGCAAAAGCATGTTGCCCCGTGTTTTTCGATCTATTGTATGTATGGGTGACAGGTCTACGGTAACCAAGAGATCGTTGGATTTCTCATGACCTCCCGTTCAGGTAGCTTCCCCCACTTCTTCGAGAGATCACGTCTTAGTTGGAGCCAAATGTTACCCACCATTTTGTGGGTAATATCCCTAGGAGAAAAAATTTCTTCCAGATGGTCCTCAGCGAACAACCAACAACCCCTTGCAGCGATCAGCTAGCTCATTGTACCATTTCTCTGCCACTTGAGCCAGCCATGTGGTCCCTCGCCCATCTGCCATGATCGTATGTTTGAAGGTTGACCTACCGAATCTAAAGGTATGCCTTGTCATTTTGAAATTGAGTATTGTAGTTTTCTTATCATGGACACTTTTGGGTATGTATTAATGGGGGGATTCGGCGGAAAGAGTGGGCTAGGTCTGTGCTTTTGTCCCCTATACTGCCTTTAGGCATTAACCTTGGATTCTAGTCCTGTGGGATCTCATTTACTGACCATTTGGTTCCAGGGATGGTATTTCACAAGAAATCTTGAGTTTGCTTGCATGGTCTCGCTCTCTTATCCGCTCATATTACCCTCTTTCCATTCATTATTACCCCATCCATCATTTGTTCCCCCTGGGACCACATTCCTCCATTGAGTCCACATAGGGTCATCTCGCCCCTTCCCCTTGCCCGCACCTTGGGTCATGGCCTATAATGAAGCCTGTAGGTTGATGCAGCGAAAAAGAAAGTTAAAATCATATATGACCACATTCAACAAGAAAAGTACCACAAAAAGGCAAAAGGCATATAAAGAAGTGTGGAAAAATCAAGGCCAGGGCACCTCATATATCATGATTTCTCCCTCTTACACCTTATAAACCCAAGTGTGGGCTTCCCTTTTATTAGCTACCCTTGTGCCCCAGCATGTGACTCGAGGCTGCCCCTTCTCATTCCTTGCCTCATTCACCTATCTACCACATGCCACCACCTTTTGACGGATGTACCTTAACTATATTATCCCCTTTAGAAGCAAAAACCACCTACTAGGGTACTTGGACAACCCCATTGGGAGTTTAGGAGACATTGGCACATCCTGAAGCCCATTATGGAAGGGCAGGCCATTATGACGTCCCCACCTGTGGTCCATGATTAGGTAAGCTCATTTGCTCGATTTCTATAATGGCTTGTTGTATTGAAAGCCTAGGGGATGCACTAGATCTTATACAGGATTGCAGATGGTTTCCATTTGGGGTTTGGTCTCCCTATATGAGGTCCTAATCCTCCAAAGGTCTACATTGGCACATATTGAGTGAGCGTTGAGAGCCATGGGCCTCCACAACAACAGATTGCACTTCGTGTATTCCCACTTCCATTCAAAGATTGCTCGTGGTTCAGTTATTGGACGAGGAGGATGAACATGATCCATCATGCCCAGCTAGCCCCAGATATACACCATACACTTGGCATATGATCCAAGACTTCTACGGTGATGTGGCATCTACTACATTATCATCCTAGCCCTTAAGGGAAACCATCAGACATCTTTGATTTGTTTGTAGACCCATGAGGACACTTGTATGCCCCCGCAGTCATTTGGAGCACCACACAGGTTATTTCAAGGGGCCAACCCCTTGTCCGCTACTTTTGAAGGTCATATTCTTAATTATGGCACCCATGGACCTCATTAGGCCTCTTAGACGGCCCTACGACATGTATAGATTATTATTTGACCTCTTTAGATGCTTGTCTTTTCATTCATGAGCTAGTTTGGTGGGCTTGTCACCAAAAGTTGTATTATTAATACAATATTTTATTTCTGGAGCTTATGTAGGCCAAGGAGGCTAATTCAAACTCCTTAGATGTGTATAAATACAAGTAAGGTGAGATCATTTCTCATCATCAGTTTCGATTGGATCTCTCTCTCCTTTAGAGAATTTCACACTTTTTGATGGAGGATGAATTTGAGCATTTATGAATGAATTCTGATGTATGGTTATTGTTTTGTCTTATCTTGGAGCTTCGTTATTGTCATATGTGAATGGTTGGATATACTCTATTGCATTATAAGCACGAAATTTTTTATGTTATTCTTGTTACTTTATCATATATGTTGGATGGGATTTTCGTTGATTTAAGGCTAATTATTGCATGCAAATTGTTGCTTAATATTGTGGGATTGTCTCTATCATAACGTTCTCTCCATGCATTGGCCCTTGTGGTACGAGCGAAATATCCTAGAGGTAAAATTTGACCTTGACAAGCCATTCCTCTTATGCATTTGAAGTATAAAAGTTGCAGGATTGCTTTCACTTGACCTAGAGGATTTTTTAAGCCTCCTTGACTCGAAACCAAGAAATCTTATACATAATCAGCATAGACTCCATTCTCCCAAGCATCAAGGCACTGATCTACTAAGGGTGGTCACCAAAACTCCTATTCTTTCACCTCCTCCTATGTCTAGCCACAATGGGGTGCCTAGGGCATCATTTTCTCGACAAGTTTAGGGCATCATTTCCCAACAAGTTAGCCACTGAAAAATTTCGATCTCTTAAGGTCTCCTGTGTTGGCCTCTCTTCTAACCCTCCTCCAGATTTGAAGACATTCCGAAAGCGGAGTTGGGAGAAAATCCAAGCCCTAGCTCCAAGACCAAAACTTGCTCTATCATCCCCAAAGTTAGCACTTCCCAGGGTCAAAAAACAACATTGAGTCAAATACTTTCTTTGAACCTACCCACCCTATCTAGGGTAAGAAAATCAATGATTATTTCATACTTCCCTTGTACCCTAGACCGGGTCCATTTGGCCTTTGTATGGTCTAAAGTAAGCACCTTGAACATGGTATGAAAAGCTAACTAAGCATCTTTGGAAGATCAATTTCAAGCATTTTAATCTTGAGGATGTAACTTTGTTTTTCAAGAAAGTTGGAAAAACTATTGTATATATTGTGGTGTATGTAGATGATATTTTGATAACAATGAACAATGAAGTATTATTACATCCATAAAAAAGAATTGAAGAAGGGTTTATAGATGACAGACATGGGACATCTTCACTACTACTTAGGTATCAAAGTAACTTATAATACAAGGCATGTATTCATCCCCAAAAGAAGTACATTATAGAATTGTTGAACAAATATGGCATGGTGGATTGTAATCCTCTCTCTTACTCTGATGGAGCAAAGTTTGAAGCTTACATTCAAAGCTAGGAATGAATTTCAAGATGTGGCTAAGTACAAACAACTTGTGAGGAGTCTTGTCTACCTTATTACTACCAGACCAGATATTCCATTTTCAGTTGGAATACTTTCAAGGTTCATTCTAAGACCTTGTGCCAATTGTGAAGTACATTGTTGCACTACAAAGAGATTTCTAAGATACTTGAAGGGAACTCAAGACTTTGGAATCAAATACTCTAAAGTGGATGACTTCAAACTAGTTAGGCAATGATATTCAGACTTTGATGGGGATAAGGAGAATGGAGTGTCTAATTAAGTATACTTCATGGGTCTTGGATTAGTACTATCTCTTGGAGATCACACAGACAATCCATTCCAAAAAATTCCACTATAGAGACAGATAATGTGGTTGTTGCAAAGGCAACAAAGGAGATTGGGTGGCTCAAGAAGATACTAGAGGATTTTCAGGAGAAACAAGTGAATGCTGCTCTATTTTGATTGATCGAACTAAGCACATCAACAGAAAGTACCATTTGATTCAAGATCATGTAGAGGCCAAGACCATCCAACTGATACATTGTTCCACAAGTGAGCAAATTGTAGACATCTTCTCCATAGAAATTGGAAGAGAAAAGATTGAAAAGTTCAAAAAGACGCTTGGACTTATAAACACCCCTTCAGATTGGGGGGGGCAGGGGGGGGCGAAAGTTAGATACCTAATCCTTAGTATTATGGTAAACTGTAAGTATTAATTTAGGGGGAATATGAAGAGTCATAGGTGAATAAGATGAGTCATCCGAAGCCCTTGGAAGATGAAACCAAAGGTCACTCTTGCAACGTATTTATGTATGATTCACATCAATAAACAATCTTTAATACATGGCATTATTCATCTTAACTTGACAAATCTCTAAATCAAATACCCCTTAGGGAAACACCACTAACCAAAAGTCTTTGAACTAGTGCTCGAAATAAAAACAAAAGAGACGGTCCAAAACCCCAGTTTGGGGTCACAAAAAACAATGATGCACAGCACACAACTACAGATAAACTCAAGAAAAAGAAAGATGGTTGAAATAAATCGACTAGTAAACCCTAATGTTGAGCACTCCAAACTATGGAAAAAAAAATCCAAAATAAGCACATGAAAATAGGCCCAAATGGCTTCAAATAAGGTGTCTTTCACTAGGCAATAATACACTAAGAAAACCACCCCAAAACTCTTCAAGTTAGGCAATCTTATGCGCACCAAAATCTTATCACAATATACACCAGCATGAACAATCAAGAAGAAAACCTAACCAGTAGCAAAAAGTGTAGGGAAAGGTTCACACCTACTCTAATACCATGTTGAGGAACAAAAGACTATAAAGGATCAAATGCAACCAACAACAAACCCAAAATCTCGAGATAAAAAGGAAAAAAACACTAAAGAAGTGCTAAATTCATCCTCAAGAGCACTAGAAATGGAGACACCAAATACACTAAAGAGAGCGGAAAATAGAGATATAACAGGAGAATGCAACAATAGATATAGTGTTTATAGGCTTAAACACTTTATAGAGAGCACTAGTGTTGATGTTTGTAGCTCAGACAAATACTTTCGCATAGGTCTAAGTGTCTAGAGTCTAGACGAGTGGAAGTTGTCTACTTGACTCTTAATCTTAGCAATTACTTTAATTATTAAAGTAATTTATGCACTAGTGTTGATGTTTATAGCTCAGACAAATACTTTTGCATAAGTCGCATAAGTCTAAGTGTCTAGAGTCTAGACATGTGGAAGTTGTCTACTTGAATCTTAATCTTAGCTACTTTAATTATTAAAGTAGTTTATTTTAATGAGAGGAGTGTTAATTTAATGAAATAGAAAGGTTATTTGCATTAGCAAATTAGATGAATCTCAAGTGATGTTGAGATCTAATCTCAACTGTCAATCATTTAGGAAAATAGGGTTGTGGATTCAATCAATAACTCCTACGCTAAAGGAAAAGACACATTGAGCACTAGAGTAAAGGACATCTAAGTGATTGGGTGAATAAGAAATTTCATCCAAGTGTTCAGGGTTCGAAAATAAAACACCAAGAGAGAATTTTGCAACAAGGAGTCTATAATGTTCCCTACTAATTAATTTCCCAATGTAGGACAAAGTAGTCTATCCAACATCGTAGGCTATAGTCAATGATAAAGTAGGAAACCCATTATGCAATGCTTTTGGGGCAACCTTGGGTAAATTAGGGTAATTGGGGCAAAACGTGAGAAGGAAGCCAGAATTTTGGCTAATTGGAGGAAACTTGTAACCCAACAAATTAAAATAAGAAGAAGAGACCCCAAAGGGAATCTATAAATAAGAGAGAGGAAAGAACATTTTTTCATCATGGTTGATTGAATATTTCTGTTTTGTGAACTGAGGCTCTAAGGGTTTTAAGACCCCTCTTCTTTTGATTGGTTTCGGTGGTGATGATCCCAACCTAGGCAATCCCTTCTTTTCTCTCATCTGTTTGGCACAATTTTCTGACACACCTTCATCTGGTTTTTGGCATTCAAGGAGAGAAATCAGTTGGCCTGTTGGCTTGGAAAGTATTATGTGGCTTTTGTGGCATGAACCTAGGGCAGTGAGGCAGTTGGTGAAGCAGGGAGCTAGGTTCAAACATTTTGACTGAGGTAGCGGCATCATTTCCAACCATGTCTATGGCACCACAGCTTGATGGAGGGTAGACGAGGACAGCAAAGATCATTCTGGTCATTTATAGGGCAGTGGCACCCTTGACTGAGCTATAGAGGGACAGTTCAGTGGAATTAAGGACTGGTTAGGGCAATTCTAGGCAGCAGAGCCCTTCCTTTGTCATCACAAGCTCTCGGAGTGACTTCTGTGGCAGCAAAGAAGCATTTGCGGTTTCATCATCAGGAAGAGTGTCAATCAATAAATCAAGCCCTTGTAACAGTGCAGAGATTTGCATCCTAGCTATATCAGCAAGTGATCAATTGAGGTCCCAATTGGGCAGTGTCATCTTCCTAAAGTCTAGGTGAATAAACATTGGACAATGCAAGGTCAAACCCTCGTCGTTGGAAGGCTAATACCTTGATCTGTGGCAGCGGTCAGATTCAGTTGACTAGGGTAGTTAAGAAGCAGCAAAAAGACACAAGGTCTGGCACTGAAGCTAATTGAAGGTCAGATCTAGGACAATAGGTGTGTTAGCAACTGTTGTGGACCTAAATTTGTGATGTGAAGTATTGGGTTTATAACCCCATATTATTGGACTCGTATCATGTGCCTGAGTTGTTGATGAAACTGAATGTGAATTTGTGAGCTATTTGTGTAATGATGAAATCTATTGTTTGCCTACACTATTGTGCATTTAATATCATCACTGTCTAAGATTGGAATTAGATACAGCAATCTTGGTAAAATTTGTCATATGTTCTTTAACCCTAAAGGAAAAAATTCCCTAGGGACATTACAGTGGTATCAGAGCTGGCTCTCTTTCCAGCCTGGAGGGTTTATTTGAAAAATGGAGTTGCTAGAATCAGTTTCGCAGAGTTTTGTCGGAAGTGTGAAAGCATCACAAGAACCTAGGAAAAAGGATAGAACAAGCTGAAGCATGGGCAAAGGCACACTCGGGTCAGTTTAAAAAAATATACCCTGCTAAAAAGAATCGAATGAATGACCACAAAAATCAAGCAAGGGAGGAACAAAAGGAAAATGTGCTAGACTACACAGAGGGTCTCAAAGTTGACAATTCAGGTCATGCTGCAGATGCATTAACTGGCATAGAGCTAAGCTAGAATATGAAAGGAAAAGAAATGGAGCAGGCCAACTCTCCCGTATTAGGTTCTCGAAATACTTTAGAGGCACAGATAATTCTTGGTATACTGCGGCCTCCACAAGTGATGCCTAACATTTAGCAGTCTCTAAGTCAGCCTCCTCAACCAATGCAAGTAAGGCATCAGGGGTATATTCCACCCAGACCACAGGAGCAAACAAATTCAGTATAAAGTCAAGTACCATCTCAGCAGCCAACACAGGTGCAAGTTGGACAGCATGGTCAGATGCAAGCTGTCCAACAATCTCAGGTTCATTTGCTTCTTCAACCAGCATCCCAATCTATGCAACAACCACCACAAGGTCAAAGTTCATCAATGCATCCTTCCATTCATTCTGCCTCCCAGAATCTGATGCAGCCTCAAGTCCCTATTGTTCTCTCTGGTCAGCCTCAATATCAAACAGTCAATTACTGGACTTGTTGCTGGTGCTTTCACAACAGCACCTTCCATTGCAGCTCAAAGAAATGACAAAACTAAAATGAAGTGTTTTCCAGATGGGGACCATGAGTTGGAACCTCATTTTCATTTAAATGATGATAACGAGTTTGAATCAGGGTATTTCAATAATAAGAATAATGGTATTCCTATTGAATACATGAATGGGCAACAGGTTGAGGAGGTGCATTGTGGGAAGGATGAAATATCTGATCCAGAATCAAGTAACTGCAATGTGTCTAACATCAGTGGGTCATCCGACATGTTAGATAAAAATTCTGGGGGCTACAGTCACACAGTGCAACCAGTCATGCAAAAGGGTGTTGCAACTAGTGCGACTAATTGGGTATCTACAGGTGTTCTTGTTGGTTTAAATGGTCCGTTTACTCCTGTTTCAGGGAATGAGCAAAAGCCTGAAGCAAACGTCACTAAGAAGAAGCTTCCGTGCTTAGTGAAAATACCAAATCACTTAGGCAGCAAAATTAGAACACATTCAACTTGCTCAGCTCCAATGGGATAAGAAAACCCAGTGCAGGAACTTCATCAAAGCAGCCATACAGATGAATTGTGCCAGCAAAGAACAAATGATAGAAAGGTTGAAAGTTGCAAGGCAGGGAGAGAGGGCATTTTGTGAGGTAATCAAATCCAGATGACAAGAAATGGAACCAGAAATAGATTTGACACCAGTAGATATCACTGAACCGGGCAGCAAGAAGCAGAAGAAAGCTCCTCCCAACAAGAATAAATATAGTGGCAAGAAAACAATGGTCTTATGTTCCAATGAGGGAGACAATGGTGGTTTCGCAGTCTCTAATAGGAAGAAAGTAAAGGATGTATTTATGACATTTGATGCTCTGCATCGAAACTTCATGGTGGAGGATGAAGCTAGAAAGGCAAGTGTAGGTAGTGGTGGTGGTGTCAAACGACCTAATTTAAAGGCAGGGACAACAATGTTAGATAAAGGTTTGTGGCTTAATCAGGACAGAGATAGTAGGATCTGTTCCAAGAGTCCAATCTGGTGATCATTTTTTCTTTTGACTAGAGATGTGTATACTTGGCTTGCATGGTCAGGTCCGGGCTGGAACGAATTATGTTGGTGCAAGCAATAGCGAGTGGAATGATCCAGTTGTTGTCAGTATTATTGCATTTGGTGGGTATGAAGATGAGGATGAAAATGACATGAAAAATAATTCTGAAGATGGACAAAATAATGCTCGAAAGGATTTTCATGGGGAATTAGGTAGCAGCCTACAAGCTTATGAGTTTGGTACAAAATGCAAGAAGAACATTGGGATTGACATATGCACGCTCACAAAAGTCACCAAAGCTTGGAGAGTCCACCTCCTAGTAGAATACTCCAAAAATAAGGTTGCCTACGAATTGATGGACGGCCTCATCCAAGATGACAGGTACATGGTAGAAGATGAGATCATTTTCTATAAAGACCGGATATATTTGGTCCCTGAAACTACACTCTAGGAGAGGTTCCTTAGGGCCGCACATGACATACCAGCTAAGGATAAGAATGGGCATTGTCTGGAGCAGTTTCCCTAATATAAGGATCATTCAATTTTGAATCTGGGGCAGGAATTTGGTGGGAGCAGGTTGAAGACTGATGTGAATGGCCATAAGAAACATAAAGTAGATTTTCCTCTACATCTTACGGAACAGAGATTAGGAGGATGGTCCATTGATGGTAATCCTATTAAGGGAGAAAGTACAGGACATGTCGATTGTAAGAGACATTTTGAAAAGCATGTGAAGAAGGACGTTAAACAACAACACAGCAATGGGAAGTTCAATGATCTTCTAACAAATAGATTGCAATTAATGAGCAGTTTCCTGGACCATTGGTCAACTTGTCAACCAATTGGAATTCTGCAGTAAATGTTATGAATTTTAAAAATGTAAATACTGAAAGGAAGCTTGTGGGTGACTCTGGGGGGAGCCAATTATCAGCTTCACTCAGACCTCATAATACAGTGTCTGCACTAGGACCTGTGTATCATGTTCACGACAGAAGCCACTTGCCGAGAATGGAAACAGACAGTCATGCATTGTCTAAATTATTTTACTTTTCCCAAGCAAAGAAACATGAGAAAACTGTGCATGCTCATACAAGCATGCAGAAGGTGTCATCCCTTCAGACTGGTATAAGAGATATATGATTTCAACTGATAGCCTTCAATGAAGCTACGATTCATCAGGATGAGATATTTGCGGAGCTTAAATTGGTTCGTAGAAGTGGTCCCGCATATAAGACCTAACTTACAGAAGTGGTTAGGAGGAAGGCTTTGATGAAATTGTATATGGGGCAGGCGGGCCAGGTAGCAAAAGAATAGATAGAATAAGAGAGACTAAACTGATCAAACGGGAATAGATTTTAAACAATCTGCTTGCATATATTTCTAGGGGTGTCTTACCAGCTATGGGGACGTTTGATAATCCTAGTCAGTGGATTGTTAATATAGTGCCATTTGACACCAACTTGATTGACATTGATGTTGATGATCTGGGGCGCTTGGCTCCAGAGCCTTTATAGGGCCACTGCCCAAGGGTGATCATGTTAATTTTAGGCAACAATGGTATGTTCTATGCTTTAGAGCAATTTTACTTCAATTTCTTAATGATTCCAATATCAATTTCAATTTAGCTATCACATAAACATGTAAGTAAAATGCTGATAGAACATAAACATAAACAGTAGAAGACAAGCCAAGACAAGAGGACACAAGATGTGGCACCAGCCAAGGACAAACCCCAGTGTGGGGAAACCCTTGATCAATTCTTATTTTAGTCTTCAATAGTTCAGCAGAGAGAGATATGTGTGAAGATGAGTGTGTCCAAATGAGGATGAGGCATCATGTATTTACAGGCTAATGTTGAGGATGAATAGACGTGACTATTGGGCTTCTTAGCCTACATGAGTTTGTTGGCTGACCTTGACAACTTGTCCATAACATAAATAAATTCATATTATTATTTGTACATGTCTGAGTCAGATGATCTTTAGATCAATCCTATACCTCTCGAAGAGAGGAATCCAAGAAAAATATTAGTTGTTATAAATAAGATGACCCATGTGGAGTTTGGCCCTAGTTCCCAATTTTAACACTCCCTCTCAACAAGGGACAACTCCATCCGCTAATCCATTTACCAATCTGTACTATCTCTGCCATCCATGCACTGCTCTGCTCTGCTGAACTATGAAGAAGAAGAAGTGATCGAGAATGTATCATACCATTCTCTACTAACCCGAAGTCAGACCCAAAAGAGAGTGTCTCATAACACTCTTATTGACCTGAAGTCAATTCCAATCAAAAGAGAGTGTCTCATACCACTCTTATTGACCCGAAGTCAGTTCCAATCAAAAAAGAGTGTCCCATACCACTCTTACTAACCCGAAGTCAATTCCAATCAAAAGAGAGTGTCTCATACCACTCTTACTAACCCGAAGTCAGTTCCCATTGATCCCAGATCAATATCGGACATCCTAGCATAGGAGGTACAGTAGTACATGATGCGTCCATTGGTAGTACTATGGTCACTATCCTCATTTCCCTACTCATTGGCCAGATGAGAGGTACTTCCCATGAGTCCCAGAGTGCATGGGTAGGATGTCTCAGCAGGAGAAGGATGAACCACTCATCCTGCTCGTATGTCACCAAGGGGTATCACAAGGGGAAGGATGAACCACTCACCCTATACACAACAAACCACTAGGGGAAGGTTGAACCACTCACCCTATGGTTGCTCACCACTCCAAGAAGTACCGCAAGCCCTCAGAGCTCCCAGAGCTCAATGTCCATCTCATACAGGACCCTCATAAGAGGGTCTCTCCATGACTCCAAGTCATTCTCGGAAGGCCAAGAATTTGACCCTCCCCAAGGGCTTTGTCAGAATATCGACGACCTGTTCATTAGTCTCAATGTGATGGGGCCTTATTGCTCCTCATTGTACCATATCCCGAATAAAGTGGTACCTAATATCTATATGCTTAGAGCGATCATGAAACACAGGATTCTCTGATAATCGGATCCCACTCTGGTTGTCGCAGATGATCACAGCGATATCCAACACATGTCTAAACAGCTCGCTAAAGAGCTTCCTCAACCAAACAGCTTCATAGGAGGCCATACTAGCAGCTATGTATTCAGCCTCAACGGTGCTCAAGGCAACTGATTTTTGCTTCTTGCTCATCCAAGATATTGAAGCAAAACCCAAAGAAAAATAGCATCCACAAGTGCTCTTGCGATCCACCACACTACTAGCCCAATCAGCATCAGAATAACCATGCAGCCTCACATTTTCAACAGTGTATCTCAGTCCATGAGTGATTGTGCCTCGAAGATCTCACAAAAGATTCTTGGCAGCAATCCAGCGTATATGATGAGGCTCAACCATGTATTGGCTCAATGTAAAACATATGTCCGAACGGGAGTTCACCAAGAACATCAATGCTCCTATGAGTTGATGATACTCAGAAGCATTTCCCAATTCAGGTCCAGCAGCACTACCTCATAACTTCTTAAAGTTAAGTTCCATCGGAGTAGTCACAGGCTTGCAGTCCACCATCCCAAATCTTTCCAATATCTTCACAACATATTTTCCTTGAGAAAGAAAAATTTCCCCTGGCTTTTGCCAAACCTCCAACCCTAGGAAATAGTGAATTGATCCTAGGTCCTTCATTTCAAATTCGTAAGTCAACTCCCTCTTACATTTGAGAATGAGAGGGTTTGCACCGGTCAGAAAGAGGTCATCCACATAAAGTACCAGAATGAGAGGTTTATCATTTTCATCCTTAAAGTAAAGGTTCAAATCGGCTTCACTTCTAATGAATCCCAGCTTCATCAGATAGCTATCGATCCTCTCATACCAAGCTCAAGGTGCTTGCTTCAATCCATAGAAAGCTTTCTTCAACCTGCATACATGAGATCCCTGATCATGTACTTCAAACCCCTCGGGTTGTTCCACATAGACTTCTTCTTTGATTGAACCATGCAAGAAGGCGGTCTTGACATCCATTTGATGTAGGTTCCATCCTTGTGAGGCCACAAGGGCTATGATTGAGTGGATGGTGGTGTATCGGGCAACAAGTGCAAATATCTCATCGTAATCTACACCTTCCTTTTGAGAGAAGCCTCAAGCAACAAAGCGAGCCTTAAACTTTTCTGCACTTCCATCAGCTCCATGCTTGATTTTGTAGAGCCACTTAGAAGTGACAACTAATTTATCCTGAGGTCTAGGGACCACATCCCAGACATCATTCTTCATAATCGACTCATATTCTTCATCCATAGCATCCTTCCATACTTGTTGCTTCACGACTTCTTTGAATGATGAAGGCTCATTTTGAATGATAGTGCTCATGGCGGTCAAATATCCTTGATACCGGTTTGGCTTCTTGCTTTCACGGAAAGTCCCTCTTGGTGCAATGTGCCTCTCAGCATCTTCGAGAGTCTCCCTAAGCCATGAGGGTCTCCTCTTGGAGGAGGAAGGCTCATGAGAGAGTGGATCAATAGGATCCATAGGTTCATCAACATCAAGCATCGTTTCGTCCTCTTTTTCACCCTGATTTCCTGTGACAAGCTTCTTTGTCCTTCCTTAGGATAGGTGATTTCCTATGACAAGCTTCTTTGTCCTTCCTTAGGATAGGAAGGTTGTTGATCTTCCTGAGGGCCATATCTTCGTCGAAGGTGACATCATAACTTGTCTCAACTTCCTTTTGACCAACCACATAAACTCTATATCCCTTAGAATTTTCACTATAATCCACAAAGATTCCTTTCTTCACATATGCACCCAATTTGCTTCTTTTCTCTTTCAGCACATGAAAATATAGGGGGCTTCCAAAAATTCTAAAATGAGAGACATCGGATTTCTTACCAGTGAACATTTCTTCGAGAGTCTTGGAGTCCAACGCTTGATGAGGACATCGGTTTTGAACATACATGATGGTATTTGCAGCTTCAACCCATAGAAACTTCAGAAGACCTTGATCATGAAGCATGGCACGGACAGCTTCTACAATAGCGCGATTCTTCCTTTCAGCCACACCATTCTTCTCAAGAGTGTATGTCGTTTTAGTCTCCCTCTTAATGATAGCTTCTCTGCAATAATCTTGGAATTCATTGGATTCTAACTCAGGCATACCTGTCACCAACTGTCTCACATCGAGTAGGGCCTTATAATGAAGATGGGCAAACCTCCAGTATGTGTCGCAAGACATGACTTCCAATGGAGTTCCTCCAACTTGATACAAGCTGTCAACCCTGAACCCAAGAATAAAAGCATCTTTGAAATTTCTTTTCCAAACATGTACCTTTCCATTGATAAAAGCCACCTTGAATCCTTTATCTTCCATTGCTGAAATGGACACCAAGTTGTTCTTGAGATTGGGTACATATAGTACTTCTTGCAAATGAACAGTGTTACCTTGTTTCAATTGAAGGGTAACATTCCCTACTTCCTTCACAGGATAGGTGGCATCATCTCGAAGGATGATCTCCAAGTTTGTCTCCTTTTCTATCAGATTAGAGAGGGCTTCCTTGTATCTGGTGAAGTGCCTTGAGGCACCACTATCAATCAGCGAATAAAGTGTCCGAAGGAGAGGCAGTGGAGAGGGCCAATATAAGATAGTACTCTTTTTGCTTATTGTTAACAACATTGGATTCATCATACCTGGAGTTCCTTGATTTCTTGGAGGGTCGACCATTTCCTTGATGTCTTGCGTTCCTTTTTCTTTTGCCATTGGACCTACCATTCCTTTGATCGTTGTTGTTGAAGTTGCCCCTCGAGTTGTTATGATAGTCATCATCTCGAGGTGTATCCCTTCTATTAGGACACTCCCTTGCATAGTGGCCAAATTTATTGCAAACAAAGCATCTTCCCTTCCTTCCATTTTTGAATCCCGGTCTTCCTTGATTTTGCTTCTTTGACCCTGCATTGTCTTCCTCTTGGCATGAGCGGAGAACGCAGTGGGGTTGCTTCTATTAGAAGGTATTTCCTTGTCTGCTGGCCTTAGGCTCCTCTTGAGTCTCTTCGTGGATGCAATCATCCCAAAGCCTCTCTAATTGGGAAGATTCTCTTGAGCACAAATTCTCTTGACAAAGGGTTCCCATGACTTGTGAACCCATTATGTACTAATTTTGCAACCTCCACTCTCTCCTCAGTAGTTGCAAGTTGATCCCTTATTTGGGTGATGTTCATGAGATAGCTGGTAATATTGTCCTATCCTAACATCTGGATGGATCTTAACTTGTTCTTTAAGATCATCTTTTTGTTCACATTATCACTCTCGAAAAAATCCACTAGAGCCTTGAACATTCCTCTGGTTGTCTTCTTTTCCACCAAGTGAAGGATCAAGTGATCCTTCACGGCATCCATAATGGTTCGCTGAGTTTTAATGTCCTTCTTTTCATGAGCTGCCAACTGTGTTGGATCTGTTGGTCAGTGAATTTCTTTATCAACAATTTCCCAAAGGTCATTCTCTTTGAGCAGCAAGGTAAACCTTGCCTTTTAGGGTAGGAAATCAACAGCCCCATCCAACCTGTCTTCAAACCTAAGATTGGTTGCTGCCATTTCTAGATCTGAACAAATAAACTGTCATGTGTTAATTCCTTCTAGCACTCACAATAATTTATTGCTGTGTACTTTATTTAGGAAATTGGCATCTTCCACTTTAGAGATGCTCTAATACCATGTTAACTTTCTAACCCCAGAAAATGACTGAATATTTCCTAGTGAAATTGCTTGCTGGTTTTAAATTGAATTTCAGTTTCATTGAATAAAAAAGTACCATTGGGGTTTTAACTGGCAAATAAATAAATTTCAGTGGAAGCAAAAATTAAACCAATCTCCGTAAATATACATAAATTTTGCTGCCCTTCAAAATGTGCTTTTTGTTAATTAATCTCAAAGCATGCAGAGGCTCCCTTATTGGGAAAATGGCCCAACTAAGAAAAATACAGGCTACAACAAAGTCAGAAATTTCTGGGCACCTTTATGGGCTATATGACCATCTGAATTTTCCTTGGATCGACGCCACAACCCTGCTCGTTCATTGCTGCACTTGTACGACTGTGCACATGTGGTTGTACGACTGGCATGTGTGACCCCATGAGCACTGTTCAGACTGCTGCACTCGCATGTGCGACCCCATGTGTGTTGTTCTAACTGCTGCACTTGCACTGTGATCCATGGCACGTGTGAGGCTGCACGACTGCTCTTGTGTCCTCTTGAACTTGCATGTGTGACTCACAACCAAATGCCCAAGTCATGGGAACCGATGCCCTCATTGGAAGGCTAATACCCTGATCTGTGGCAGCGGTCAGATTCAATTACTAGGGCAGTTGAGAAGCAGTAAAAACACAGTAAGGTCTGGCACTAAAGCTGATTGAAGGTCGGATCTAGGAGAATAGGTGTGCTAGCAACTGTTGTGGACTTAATTTTTGTAGTGAAGTATTGGGTTTATAATCCCATTTTGTATTATTGGATTGGTATCATGTGCCTGAGTTATTGATGAAACTGAATGTGAAAGCAAGCTATTTGTGAGTCAGACCAAGTCATGGGAACCATTTGTCAAGAGAATTTGTGCTCAAGAGAATCTTCCCAATTAGAGAGGCTTTGGGATGATTGCATCCACGAAGAAACTCAAGAGGAGCCTAGGGCCAGCAGGCAAGGAGGTGGAGAGGAAAACCAAACCTTGGTTAGTAATGCCAAGAAAGGAAAAGTATGTTGGGAAAATGATAGGGCTATACTTAACATGATTTCTCTTATACTTGATAATTGTATGTGATGTATTTATACTTTTCTTGATTATTAGCGTCTTCTCTTATTATTATGCCATTCTTATCATCAAACGGCGACCAAAACATGAAAATCAATACTACACAAAAACACAGGATGTAGGCTGCAAGTCAGGGCCAAAACCTCTCCACTTGAGAAGAAAACCCACAAATCTCTTCTCTTCTTATAGATTCTTCAAATGACGAATTAAAATACCTCTAGACCAAAACCAATACCCTTCCAAGACCAAGCCACACATTTTTGATGATGTGCTTCTTCTATCCAAATCAAACTACTGTTGTAGGGGTTTGAACCCTGAGGGACCTACTCGAATGAAGGAAATCCGGGTATGGTCACTCTTACGTAGTTTGATAATATAAGCATTTTGCCTGAGCTATTTGAGTATTTCTTGTTGTAGTTTGCTTCTGCTCCGTTGGGGTTCTAACCCAAAGCCCTAGGGTGCTTTCACCCGAAATAGAATTGGTGACTCTGTTGGGGATAACAATCTTGTTATTCCTGGTTTGGGTTGTTCATTCTCAATCAAGGCTTAGTCTTTGGTTTGCTTGCGGTTACAGTTTTATTTGGTCTACTAGAGTCCCAGGCCTCAAGTCTGATCTTTTGGATCAGACTTTGTTTTTTATTTTTTCTTTTGGATCAGACTTTGTTTTTTTATTTTTTCTTTTGGATCAGACTTTGTTTTTTTATTTTTTCTTGCAAAGCTTTGTATACGCTCTTTACTTTGTTTACAGTCGCATATACATGCTTGTTTCTGTAAAGTGAACTCGCGTATACGCGAGTTTCCTATGTCAGGAGCACATGTGCACACCTCTGTATTTGCACACAGTGGCGTATGCAAATTTTTGCATTGTTTTTCAAATCTTTCAGCCCAGATAGATTTGTTGCCTGGTCTTTTCAGTCCCTGTGTGGTCAATTGTTGTCTGAAGAATTTAATTATCCTGCAAGCTTATTATTTGGAAGTCTCTTCCTCATTGAAAAAATTTGGCCTAGGTTTGCTTCATTACAAGTTTGTAATTTGTGTTTTGGCACACAAGACTTCGTCTTTAAGTTCTTGATTGTTCTGGTCCTCCAGAACACGAGATTGCTTTCAGTTTCAGTGTCAAGCCCAAATTGCAAATCTACTTGCTTTTCTCTCCTTTGTTTTGTGGCCTCATAGCTTTTCTTGCTTTTCGAAAGTCTTTTTGACGAATTTGGAAGTATTTCTTTCCTGGCTTCTTGGTCAGTTTGTCAAACTCTTTGTTGCTATTTAGGTCGTTTTGTACAAGTTGAAGTCTTTTTGCTCAAGTTTTCGTTCATTTTCGAGTTTGTAACTTGCAAAGACTCCTTGTGCTCTTTTTTCGATCTTTTGAGTTTTAGTAGCATTTTGGTGATTTCAGGAAGTTGCTTTAGTTGCTTCTTTAAAAAATAAAAGATCTCAAAAAACTTTGTTTTTGTTTTTCTTTTGCCGAGTTTGGTTTATGGTTTCTTTTTGTTGTTGAAAGTGAATTGCGATCTTTTACAATTTGTCCTTCTTGTTTGGAGAGAATTTTGTGTTCAAAATTTGTATCCTCTTTAGTACTTAAGCTGGCTCATTGTTAGTTATAAACAATTGCTTTTGCTTTTTGAGTGTTATTTAGGATCTTGCATCTCCATTATATCTTGCATTAGGGTAGTTTGCATTGTTAAAGCATTCATAGTCTTTTAGTTTTTGGGTGTGTGAAGTGTGTTTCAAGAAAAGAAGAGAAAAAGTACTTTGCTTTGTAGAAGTTTCATAGAACCCGTATAGAGATCTCTTTTCATTGAAGAAAAAATGACTGCATTCATGTAGTTAGTTTTTCATTGATTTATGTTGCGTCATACAAACATCATTGGTTTCACTCCCATATTTACCCTTGACTTGAAGAATAGCCATTAAAATCAAGCGATTAATTAAAATAAACTAGAACTTTTATGTTGTCATCAGAATACACCAACAAGTTTAGGTTTATTAGGGCCTTGGACTAGACGAGAGGAAAGTTAACTCTCCAAGGCCGCTCAAAATTACAAAACATAGGAGTTCAATTAATGAGCGAAATCCAATAGCGTTAAGGAAACCAGGAAAGCTCCGTAACTAGGAGTAAAGCACGAGGGAGAGTGAAGATAAGAATGAGAGATACCCCCTCTCTTACTTGTCGAATCCCACCTCACGAGTATTCCGCCCAGCTTCTGATACGAGTTGGTGACCACAGTTGCCTATCCTAGGAGTAGGGATCACACAGGTGGCTGCAGAGGGGAATCTTGTGGTACCTGAGGCTGACATTGTATCACGTTCAACAGTACTTCTGGAGGGTACCCTTACGAAGCTTGGGTGCTTGCACTGGCAAACGTTGTTGTCTGGAGGTTAGTGTAACTGCCTCTTATACCTTCGCTAGTAGGCCTAGAGCGTAATTACCCCAGTCTATTTTCGAAAGGCCCTTGTTATTAACTTTCTTGTATTTTGGTGTCCGGTCCTAATCACCCGGATCGGAAATACTCAAGAGTTTTTTGATTGCTGATATCTTTAGGGACTTTTTAGTGAGTGTTCTTTGCTCCTAGTCAACCTAGCTTTATAATTTTTTGAGTCTTTAAGTAGATATTTTAAATAATTCAAAGTGGTTGATCGACCATCTCAACAGTCTAGGAGACTTCGGGGGCTATCACCTACGAGTCCTGAGCCTTCTCCTAGAAGGCATAGGAGCAATTCTGTCAGTGGTTTTCAACCAGTGGCAGCAGGCGCATCGGAGATTGATCCTCCGCTTGGGGTCATTAATTCACAAGATAGACCTAGCACCAGTAGAGAGTTAAATAGGAACACACCAATTCTTTCTCAAATACTTTTTCAGTCGGAAGATAATATTGAAGTTGAAGAGCTTTCTGAGTCTGTTGCAACTCCAAATTCTCCTCTTCCTCCTGATCATCCAGATGTTCTATTGTACATCGAAACCCCGACTCATAGGCCTTCAAGCCAAGGTTTACACCCATCTATTCCTTTGATGAGCACTGTTGGAAGCATGGCATCTACGACGAGTGTTGAGAGTGTACAGACTCCTATATCTGTACAAGGAGGAGGAACTATTTCCATCCCTTCTATTACTCCCAACACAGCTATATTTGGGTCTACTTCCATTCCGTCAACGAGTGGAAGTTCTCAGGCTACTGCATCCGGTTTTGGATTTATCCCTAATGGAATGCTGTCTCACGGGATTCCTTCAGTTCCTTTGAACATACCATCGACCGCCTCCACATCCATGATGAGTGGATTGGCTTCTTTTCAGGGTTTCCCATTTGGAAGCGGTCATATACCACACTCCAATCCAACAGTAGGGTCAATGCCTTTTTCCTTTACAATTCAAGGTAATGACCCATTCCAGATTTGGACAAGCCCTGTGATTAGTGGGATAGGAGCTAGGAATCAGTTTTATTTCAGCCAATAAGGGAATGTGTCATATTCTTCAGTTAATTCGTTTAAGAATTTTCCACCCTTTGCTAATGCATGGAATCCTTATCAAGGGCTATCAGCTCCTTTTAACACTTCGTTAGGGGGTAACTTCACTGGTTACGGAGGATTTTCGGTAGGAGTTGGTCAAACTCCGAATTTCGCTGGACCACAAGGAACACCTTTTGGTTCGGTAGGCTCTACGAGTTACTTTGGGCAACCTGGTGTTTTTCAAAATCCAGGTCATTCTTTTCATACCTTTGGGAACCCCGCCCCGCACTGGATGGAATTCCCAAGGTCCGCCACGACTCCCTTTTCTGGCAACATTGAACTTGTCAGACTTAACTAAATTGACAAATGATCTGATTTAGTACAATCCGGCTTGGCCTCCGGTCCCAACTAAACTTCCCTCAGATATCCCAAAATTCGAACGGAAGAGTGGTGAAGATCCAAGAGACCATGTAACCACATTTCACTTATGGTGCCAATACAACTCCCTGATAGATGATTCGATCAGGTTGAGGTTATTTCAGCGCACCCTAATTGGAAATGCGATCAAATGGTATATAGAGTTGCCAGGGGGCACCTATACTTCTTTTTGTAATTTGGCTAATGTCTTTTTGAACCATTTTCAATTGCCTATCCGATATGAAGACGAAACTGAACTTATGGCTAACTTTCAGCAAGACACCGCAACTCACATTTCAGATCAAATCCAAGAATGGAGGAGGAGGAAAAGGCTTATCAAAGCTGAAATTCCGCCAGAGTTCCTTCTCGAATGGTTTCTCAAATCATTACAACCTGAGATCTCAAAGGTTGTGTCTCTCTTCGGTGTTTATACGGAAGAGCAGGCCATTTTCAAAGCCCAGCAATTGGAACTAATATATTCTCAGTCTGGGGTTCTTCAGAAAATTCTACCTGATGCTCTTAGATCTAAGGTCGATTTAGCCAAACCGAAACCAGGTCCCCATTCTGATGGTATAGTCGGATCAATTGATGTTAACGCGGTGAACCTATTGAGTCAATTACAACAGTTGTCTCTACAAACTGCTTCTTCTACCCAGGCAGCACCATCTGTACCTACACCTTCCCAACCTACCTCTATAAACGTCGTCCAGACCACTAACCCCACAGGAAATCAACAATTTGATAGGAAGAGGAAGGGACCAGGAAGGAAAAGGCAATGCAAACAAATCCGGCAATGATACCGGAGAAGGTAGGAAAGAGTCCAAGAAAAAAGTAAAATTTCCATGTAAGTTATGCGATGGAGATCATCTAACTCACCTCTGCCCTAAGATGCAAGACGCTCAGCGCTTATTAATACAGCAAGGGTCCTCTAGCTCCCAAGCTGTTCTGACTAACCCTTTTCCCCAAGTGCAGCAATTACTTGATGGCGCGAATTCTAATGCTGGTACCTCTGTCGAGGGCAACCAGGAAGGGAAAAATTCGTCAAATGTTTATATGATGAGCTCTCATATCGACGTTGCTACGCGAGCATGCGATTATGGTGAATCGGAAACATCTAAGGCTAAATCTGTTCCTGAAGCCATAGAACCACTTCATATTGAACAGCCCTCTATTGAGTCTATACCTAAGATACCAAAAGGCTCCGCAAAGTGCTCGACTATTAACCCTAATGCTAGGGCAACCCAAAACTACTCAATTGTAGAAGATCTAGCTCAAAGTCCTTGTGCTATGTCAGCATTGGAGGTATTCCAGTCGTGCCCTGCTCAGAGAAGTGCTTTGCTTTAAGCAATCGGCGCAGTAGACCCAAAGAATCCTTTAGTGCTCACTTTTGACATGTTGAATGTCAAAAATAGACTTCCTCACCATATGGCTTTCCAGATAAAGTCCACATATCAAAAGACCAATATTTTTCAGATTGTTATAGATGAAGGAGCTTCCACATGCGTGATGTCTATGTCATGTTGGAAGGCATTGGATCACCTTCAGATGTTCCTTCACCAACTCTTTTGATGGACATTCTCAAAGGCCGCACGGGATTATGCCGGCCTTTCCTATCTGTGTTGGGGGAAAGGTAGTGAATATTGAGGTAGAAATCGTCGATGCGAACCTGGATTATAACCTCCTCTTAGGCAGGAATTGGATTTATGAGATGGATGCCATAGTTTCATCATTATTCCGCATCCTCTGTTTTCTTCATGAGGGGAGGATTGTTAGAGTTGATCAGTTAGATTATTCTCCAGGTGACTCTCACGCAACTTCGGATTCTACCGTTCCGTTGGTGGACAATCCCCGTCAACCTATTGAGAATTTAGGAGTTGGGATGTACTCTTCGTTAATGGGTATATTCGACCTCCCTGCTCCTACAGTTAGAATTAATGTGATTTCATCCTCTAGGGGACCTTCTCGGAAAGAGTTCTTTCGAACTCATTATTTTTCAGACCCTTGGCCCTTACCTTCATCTACCACCACATTAGATGGAGGGAAGGTAGGTGGAATGGCATTTCCCATGTCTGCAGCGGTACTCGCTTATCAATCTATCGTTAACTCTGCAGACAAGCGTCCCACTCCTTTTTCACTAGAGGAGTTAGATGGCAATGTGGCTCCAGCTTGGACCCTCGATTCTACTTCAGCTCTGGATTGCTTGGATACAGCTTGCCATCTGAAGAAGCAATTTTGGAAGCAATGATGGGTGTGGATCAACCATGGGATGATTTACATCATCGTTCATATTTTCTACCTCCATTGCGTGAAGTTGAATCTAGTTTGTCCAATCTGTCTACTAGTGATGTTTATGCAGTTTCAAACCCTTTGGCTCCAGCACAATTTTCTGTCAAAGGTAACATGTCGGTTATCTCACGAACTGTACCTGTGAACATCTCTAGGAATCCTAACATAATCGAAAATGTCTTCATCGGATTTGACTGTTCCCCTAAGGAAATTCAAATCTACACCGACCTCTTCAAAGAATTTCGAGATGTGTTCGCTTGGTCTTATGAGGAAATTCCTAGAATTGATCCATCTATCGTCCAGCATGAGATCAAGACATACGAAAACGCCAAGCCTATTCGTCAAAAACTTCGACCGGTCAATCCTCAGAAAGTGGCAACTATTAAAGCTGAAGTTGAAAAGCTGCTTAAGGCGGGTTTCATATACCCCATTCCTCTAACTGAGTGGGTTTCCAACCCAATCCCGATAGATAAGAAGCAAGGAACGATCCGAGTATGTATTGACTTTAAGGATTTAAATAAAGCTTGTCCAAAAGACAATTACCCCACGCGTTTTATTGATCAAATAGATGATGAATGTGCAGGTAATGAAATTTTTTCATTCATGGATGAATTCTCGGGTTACAATCAAATTACTACACGCCCAGAGGATCAACACAAGACAGCCTTTATTTGTCCTTGGGGCACGTTTGCATACAAGAAGATGCCTTTTGGCCTTAAAAATGTTGGAGCTACTTTTCAGCGGGCCATATCTTATGCTTTCCATGACATCAAACATGTTATTGAAGTATACTTGGATGACTTAGCTGCTCGTTCTCGCAAGAGAATTGATCATCCCAGGCACCTTCGATTAGTCTTTGAGAGATGTCGTTTTGATAAAATCCAGTTGAATCCGAATAAGTGTGTTTTTGCAGTCACATATGGTCAGCTGTTAGGATTCATTGTATCGACTGAAGGGATTTGAGTTGATCCATCTATCGTCCAGCATGAGATCAAGACATACGAAAACGCCAAGCCTATTCGTCAAAAACTTCGACCGGTCAATCCTCAGAAAGTGGCAACTATTAAAGCTAAAGTTGAAAAGCTGCTTAAGGCGGGTTTCATATACCCCGTTCCTCTAACTGAGTGGGTTTCCAACCCAATCCTGATAGATAAGAAGCAAGGAACGATCCGAGTATGTATCGACTTTAAGGATTTAAATAAAGCTTGTCCAAAAGACAATTACCCCACGCGTTTTATTGATCAAATAGTTGATGAATGTGCAGGTAATGAAATTTTTTCGTTCATGGATGGATTCTCGGGTTACAATCAAATTACTACACGCCCAGAGGATCAAGACATACGAAAACGCCAAGCCTATTCGTCAAAAACTTCGACCGGTCAATCCTCAGAAAGTGGCAACTATTAAAGCTGAAGATCAAGACATGAGATCAAGACATATGAAAACGCCAAGCCTATTCGTCAAAAACTTCGACCGATCAATCCTCAGAAAGTGGCAACTATTAAAGCTGAAGTTGAAAAGTTGCTTAAGGCGGGTTTCATATACCCTGTTCCTCTAACTGAGTGGGTTTCCAACCCAATCCCGATAGATAAGAAGCAAGGAACGATCCGAGTATGTATCGACTTTAAGGATTTAAATAAAGCTTGTCCAAAAGACAATTACCCCACGCGTTTTATTGATCAAATAGTTGATGAATGTGGAGGTAATGATATTTTTTCGTTCATGGATGGATTCTCGGGTTACAATCAAATTACTACACGCCCAGAGGATCAACACAAGACAGCCTTTATTTGTCCTTGGGGCACGTTTGCATACAAGAAGATGCCTTTTGGCCTTAAAAATGTTGGAGCTACTTTTCAGCGGACCATGTCTTATGCTTTCCATGACATCAAACATGTTATTGAAGTATACTTGGATGACTTAGCTGCTCGTTCTCGCAAGAGAATTGATCATCCCAGGCACCTTCGATTAGTCTTTGAGAGATGTCGTTTTGATAAAATCCAGTTGAATCCGAATAAGTGTGTTTTTGCAGTCACATATGGTCGGCTGTTAGGATTCATTGTATCGACTAAAGGGATTTGAGTTGATCCTTTCAAGGTTGAGGCAATAATTCAGTTGCCTCCCTCGTCTTCCATTCATCAACTTCAAAGTCTCCAAGGAAAGGCAAATTTCTTGAGGAGATTTATAGCAAATTACGTCGAGATTACCAAAGATTTATGCATTTGTTTAAGAAAGGAGTTCCATTTTTATGGGATGATTTCGCGCAACGACATTTTGACGCTTTGAAAAAAGCATTAACCTCTGCTCCATTATTGATTCCACCAGATTATGGCAGAGATTTCCTTTTGTATCTCGCTGCGGCAGAATCAACCATCGGTATGGCTCTGGTTCAAGAGGATGATGCTCTCAGTGAGCATGTAATCTACTACTTCAGTCAAGGCTTAGTAGGACCTGAGCTACGCTATTCTCCCATCAAGAAATTGGCCTTGGCGACTATCCAAGTTGTTCAGCGGCTTCGTCATTACATTCTGCTTCGCAAAATGTTCGTCTTAGCGATTGTCAATCCTTTTCAGTTTGTCCTCAGTGGGCGAGTGATTGGGGGCAAGTATAACCGATGGATTGTTATTTTTGCAAGAGTTCGATCTCGAATTCTTGTCAGCTAAATCTAAGAATTCATTAGTTTTTGCGGAATTGATTTCGGAGCTGCCTTGTGAGGAAGCTATTGTTTAGAAGGAAAATTTTCCCGACAAACATTTATTCCTCATTTCTTCACAAGATCCCTGGTACGGAGATATCATTATATATCTCCAGACTTAGAAGTTTCCACCTGCTTTCTCTAAAGATGAGCGTCGAAAGTTAGTCACCTTGCCAAAAACTATGTTATTATTGGTGATACATTATATCATAGAGGGGTTGACTCAATCCTTAGGCTTTGCTTAACTTTGGAAGAAGCCGAGTCAGTACTTAATGATTGCCACAATAGAGCTTGTGGCGGTCATCTATCAGGGCTTGCAACAGCGCAGAAAATTTTGTGAGCATGTTACTTTTGGCCTTCAATTTTCAAACACTGTATTGAAGCAGTCAAACGTTGCCATCATTGTCAAGTTTATACTCAGAAAATGCGCACACATCCAACTCCACTTTTTCCTGTTATCACTCTCAGTCCATTTACGAAGTGGGGCATTGATTTTACTACTTGTAATCCGCCTTCAGCAGGGGATCACAATTATATCATTATGGTCGTAGACTACTTTACGAAGTGGGTTGAGGCCATGCCTACTTTCAAAAACGATAGTGAGGTAGCAACCTTGTTTCTCTTCAACCAGGTTATTTCATGATTTGGTATCCCAAGAGAGATTGTCACTGACCATGGCAGTCACTTCCAAAATCAACTGATGACCAAATTGGCTCTCAAGTTGGGTTTCCTGCAGGAGCATTCATCTCCATATTATCCTCAAGCCAATGGGCAGGTTGAAGCCGTGAATAAGTCCCTTAAGACCATCCTGCAAAGGACAATTGATAAAACTCGATCCAATTGGCACATCATGTTATATCTGGCACTTTGGGCATACCAAACCTAAGTTAAGACTGCCATTGGTTTTACTCCTTTTCAACTAGTTTACGGGTTGGAATCTTTCCCTATCGAATGTGAAATTTCGTCCCTTAAGCTAGCTGTAGAACTTCCGGAGACATCTAGTCTCGTAGAACGCCTCATTCATTTGAAACATCTTGATGAGCAGCATCGAGACGCAGCCATAATAAACGAAGCCCATAAGAAGAGGATTAAAACTCAATGTGATAAAGATGTCTGTCCTCGGGTTTTTTCTGAAGGCGACCTTATCTTAGTCTATGACCAAGACAAAGACGCCCTGGGGACAGGCAAGTTCAAATCTATGTAGTACGGTCCCTTTATAGTCAAGCGTGTTTTGAAGAAAGGGGCTTATGAATTAATTGACTTTGAAAAGAACAAGTTGGCGGAGCCCAGAAATGGGCTCTACCTTAAGAAGTATTTTGCTTAGGCTTCGGCAAAGCAATTGCTTGTTTGTATATATTGTATCTTTGTACATATATGTCTAGCATTTTGTGATATCGATATTTTTTTATCTACTTTGGCAGGGATTGATGGACAATTCAATATATTTCGAATTCACCGATGGTGCAAGTAGGCACACTCGGAATCTTGCTTATGCGGCTTGGGTGATTTATTATCCATCTGGCTAGTTGATGGTGTCGAGGGGAGTATGTATTGGCCCTGCTTCGAACAACATTGCCAAATATACTGTCGTTCTTAATTTACTATCCAAAGCAATATCTTATGGGATTGATTCGTTGGTAGTTTATCTAGACTCACAACTAGTGGTGTCGCAGTTAAATAACACTTATTGGGTTCGCGATCCTTCTTTATATCACCAATTTTTTAGAGTGAGAGTGTTGCAACGATCATTTATTTATATCACATATGTTCACATTCCACGATCTGAGAATTCATTAGCAGACTCTATTGTTAATCAAGCATTAGATTGGCACATTAATCATTCATCAAATTAAACATCAAAAAAAAATCGAATCTGTATGTATATCATAAAATCACCTGTATATAGATGGAGTGTTCAAAAGTAATATACAAAATTGGGACAAGATGCCCTCAAAATTTGGGCTTATGCCCATAATCATGTCCAGTGATACATAGATCTATCTATCGAGCTGGCTCAAGATGAGCAGTTAAAAAGCTAACCACAGCGTTGGCTACACACCGAAGTATCTGGACCCAGTCTCGTGGTACCCCTACCACACGGCGCTGCATCTCCTCAAGCAGATCCTCTACAGCGATCATAGGTACCTGGTGAGTTAGTCTCACCGTGTTTCTTTGAACATCATAAAGGACTCTCTCTGTCTCAGCTGCCACTCTTCGGCCCCTCTTCCGCGACACCTGTGCCTCGGAAATCCATTAGGTCTCACTAGACCCACATCTGGAACATGGTCATTATATTTTGTCAGTATTTTGTCTCATCAAAAATATATATATAATATATATATATTTAATTCATTTCATTAATAAAAAATCCAAAAAATAAATAAAAAAACTCACAAAAACTTAAATTGTTACCTATATCTCCCCATGCCGCATTTGGTGGTAACACTAAGTCTGGATCTCCTCGGAAATCCATGCCGACATATGGGTAGTCATCGACCGGGATGATCTGTTGATCCCACCAGGTGAAAAACTCATCATCAAAGGTCATTCTGGGCACGTCACCGCCCCCAAGGCGCTTCATCGAGTTCGCCCATCTACCCATTCGTGGATCTCTAGGGTTGTTGATGGACACTGATACTTTGGGACATAGCCCAGGTATCTTCTCGAAGAAGAATGAACACAAGATGGTTCCATATACAAAATTCTTCGTTTGACCCTCCTGTATAGAGGTTAATTGACTCTTCATGTTAGTCAGAAGAGGCGTGCACCAGTCAAACACTGTGGTAAGACATTCCACTACCAGGCTCATAGATACTCGTGATGCCTGATGCTGGGAAACTGACACATTTACCCGTGCAATGGTAAATAGCAAAATCCTCAAGGAAAGACTTTCCACATGTTTGATTGGAATTTGACTCCCAATCTTCTTTGGATGTCCAGGACAATATATATAGACATAGTCTTCCACCGAAAAACTACCTCTCGTCCTACCTGTCGAGTGCACGACCTCCCCTCTTCAGGAGAGACCAGTAATGAAATAGGTATCTTCGACCTCAATCCGTAGAGGCATCTGGTTGATCATGAAAGTGTCGTCTTGCGCTCCAGTAGTGGATCAAAAGTTCTAGCAAGCGCGTATTGGCTTTCATATTTGGCATTTTGAAGAATTTGAGTACGCCACAGCCTCTCAGAGCATCCAATGCATTTTGATCGTTCATTACCTCATTATCTATGGCAGTATGCTCTCTTTCCCTCCAAGTGATAGTCATCCTGCAAAAAATTGAAGTTTCAACCGTTAATTTATATGATAAAACTTTAATTCACACACACGCGGGTTCCCTTTACACACAGTCGCGTGTAGGGCCGTCATATACGCGGGTTACTCACATCCAACCCACGTGTATGCAGAGTTGAATTTTTGGGCATAGTTTCCACAGTCAAAACTTTGAAAAAACTTTTAAAAACTATCATAAAGCATTACAAGTAGGATTTGAGGATTACCTAGAGACTTTGGGGTGATTCGAACGGTCCAATTGTTCAAAGGAAAGCTTGCTTAGTTTTGCTCCATAGCTCTTTGCTCCAAACAGAAATGAAAAAACTGTGAGTCCAAAATCATTATGTAACTTTGAAATTGCAAAATATTTTTTCAAAAATTGATTTTTGTCTAATGGATTTTTTGACCTGTGGGCTTGGATTGTCGAGAGTGGGTTGTTTTTATAGGAAATTTTGGAGACTTCTTCGAGATGTTGTTTTGATCCCGTGACCGCTGACTCGTCATGGCAGGTATCGTTCTCTCACTAGCATTTAGGTTAGGGAAAACCATTTTCTGTTGCATCTTGCATACTAGCCTCCATTCAACGATACATTAGCGGTAGGGTCGACCCTATCGTATCTTGGTCAGCAAACCATTTTCACTCGCCGATTTTTTTTTAAATCATGATGCGATGGTAGAGCCATCCTTTACATGGTCATCTTAGTTAGATCCTCGCTGACATTGGTTGCCCATGCTGTTATACTGAGTAGGCTCGGGAGTCCTCTTTAGTCCCGCCATGATTGATGCGTTGAAGACACATTTTCCTTTTTTTCGCGCTAATTTCTGGCCTTATACCCTAGAGGCTACTTTACGTTGAGTTGTACTGTTGCATTGCATTTTGACTATTTGCACCTTTTGGCCTTGAGCCGGCTTCACTTGGACTCGTGTTTAAGCCACTTATTTGACTATGTCTTCTGCAAAGTCAACCATGCAATCACTTAGCTTCTGCAACTTGACGCATCCTTTTACCCATGGAAAGAGCATCCCTTTGTGTCTTTGACCAGTTTCGCCTCCCTACATTGAATATAGGAATGTTCCCCTCCCAGGGACTAGATCATCTGTTTCTCTAACACCCGTTCTTTCCACTGTACTATAGCATTCTTTTATTCTTTTTCCAGCTTAAAGAAAAAGACAATATATATATATATATATATAGATTCCAAAAATAGCGAGAACGGGACGACATTGCCATATTTTGTTGGCAACTAGAGTCAGTCGTGTCGCCCTTGAACAAAGCACTCAAAAGAAAGTCTCTCGTGGGATTTAGTTTGACTTAGGAGTGCCTTAACCTTGTTATTGAGTCATTACTCCTCCGATTGGTTACCTCTTCTAATCATATGGAGAGTTTGCTTATGCCTCTTGCATGACAAACTTATACAGAGTTATCATATGCTGCCATATAGTCATCATTGAGTCGTGCTTTTGTTCAAGGGAAGTAAACTTGAGTCGGCCTCTCTGCGGTCTCTTGACCTATTTTTCACTCGGCCATCCCTGGTTGGCAGTGTCATGTTTGTCATCACATCAGTTATATTGGTCCTTTGCTCGTGCTGGTTTGAGAAGGTCTCCATTGACTTCTTGCTAGCGGGTCTTGCCCTTATCGACTACGACAAATTGCTCTGAGGGCAGATCTAGAGCCGCACCCTGGCTCTATTTTCATTATTGATAGGTCACCTTATGCTCAACATCGATCAGTATCATGGATCTTTGACTGAGTGGTTTCCCTTGTATTCGACATCAGCTTTCATTATCACACGTTGGGATTCGTGCAATGCCTTGGTTTCCATTTGACTCTATTGGTGGATTCTCGCCTCTGTGTCAGCTTTCATTATTGGTTAGTTCAGAGGGTTTTTGTCATGCACTAGCTACATCTTGTGTACGCCAGAAACGTGCTTCGGTTGGGTTACTACATCTTTTTCGTCTAATTCCTTCCACATTATTGGCCTACAGGTTACACTCGCGCTAGATTGATGAAGGATGCCTTAATGCCTTCCTTCTAGCGGATCTTTTCCTATCGACTACAACTTATTTGCTTTGGGAAAAATATCTAGAGTCCATTTGGCAGTACCTTGGATTTGCAGTCATCAATGGCAAATTCCTTCGTTATCGACAGTGGGAAACCATCATTGTCTCCTAATTGATAGATTCTTTCATGTATTCGACTTCAACTCATTCATTCGCACTTGTTAGATTGTACTAGGTACCTTGACTCTCATTATCATTATCGGTGAGTAGTCTCGCGTTTATTAACAATATATATCAATGATCGGTAATCAAACAATTTCTCACATGGTCGACCTCAGATCATTCATTCCCACTATGTAGAAATGTACCGCAGTGGTCGATGAAGACCTCGGGTTACATCAGCATGTTTTGGTTCACTTGTCAGTTGCTCCTATTGCTGTTAGTTGACACCATCCACCTTATATGTTGCAGCTCTTCACAGCGACATCTTATATGCTGGCATCCAAGTTGCGATGTAGTATCATTTTATTCCATCATGTTCATTTGGTACTACTGGGATCAGTTTTTGACATCAGTGATCAGCTTCATCCTTCAACATCATTGATCATCTTCTTATATGTAATATTCAGACATGTACTTTTTCGATCACAATCAGATGATCCATTATGTACTTTCAGTTCCTTTATACTAGTATACATATTGGATCCGCTTGTACTTGATATGCGGACATGCTTTACTTTCTCTGAGCATGGGTATGCCCGCCTCAGACAACAGTTTATTTCTGATCTCTTTTGATGGCTTGGCAGGCTGAATTTTGGTGAAGTCCTTCTCAGTCTCGGCGTGATTTTTTCCATACACTTAAAAGTTAATACATTTCGGCCATCATGCACTCCTTCTGACCTCATATATTAGGGGGCATCTTTTATAGCACCATTTACCAATCTTGGTATATATGATGCTTTATTTATGGCCTAGGGCAACCTCTCCTTCCAGACTTGGTCCAAATATATAAAAAACAGTGTTTTATTCCTTGTACGCTACTTTTCCCTAAGCTAAAAGCGTGTACACGCGGGTCAATCAATACCCAACCCACGTATTTGTATTAAAACACTTAAAAAATTAAATTTCCTTAATTTTGGGCGGAGTTCACAGGTTTTACCTATTGATTACCTCCTATTGCCCGTAGCCCAAATGTTTTCCAACTAAAAAACTAATTGGGAAAAGTATAAATAGACCTCTATGGGAAGGCCTTAAGGGGGAGGAGAAGAGATAGAGTTATTATACTGAGATTATCCTTGACTGAGTCTGATGAATCCCTGTGCCTCATGCACTTCCCCAAGCTTCAGGAAACCCTTGTTTCCTTGATTATAAATATCCTTCCTTTTGCTTGAGATATCATGGTGTTGGTGATGGAAGAAAATTGTTGAAGGTTGGGATAGGACGAATCTGAAGGACAGTTCCACTTAGAGCCAGAGAAAGACTCAAGTTAATTCTCTCAGTGTTATTTATAGCTTACTACAATAAAAGAAATGTTGTCTTGTTTCCAAAATTAACTATGTCTATGCATCAAATTATGTTTTAATTCATATATGAATGTCGTTTTGATGTATGATCAATCATTTGTTTATATGATATAAAGTCAATTTTGTGAATATGCTTTACTTCTATACTACTATGTATGTTCAAATTGAATGATTTTTCAGGTTTGAAGAACATCGGGAGTTGCAGAGGGTCTAAACCCTGCAGGACCTACTCGAACGAAGGAAATCCGGGTACGGTCACTCTTACGTAGTTTGATAATATAAGCATTTTGCCTGAGCTGTTTGAGTATTTCTTGGTGACTTTGCTTTGCTTGTTGGGGTTCTAACCCAAAGCCCCTAGGGTGCTTTCACCGAAACAGTATTATTATTATTATGATATTATTATTTATAAAATAGTCTAAAGTCATTTACCTTTAATGGATTAATAAAAAAACGAATTCTCTCATGGGATAAGTAAATTAAATTGAAAATCTCTTACTTGGAAAATTTAACCTCTCTCTTGGAATAAAATAGTAACTCCACACTTAAGAGAATGTAACTCTCCCTCACTAATTCAATGAATGACAAAAAGTGTAACTCCTCCTCATTAAATGCACTTGTAACTCCCTCATTCAATTTGATTTGTAACTCTCACCAAATATTCTCTCATGTCTAAATGTAAATCTCTCTCTCCATAATTCGAATTATAACTCCTAAAGGCAAATGTATCTCTCTCTACTCTTGGAATGAGTTACATTTCTCCTCAAGTAACTCCTCCCTCATGGAATTCAATTCTCTTATTATTGGCTCAAGGCATGAATTCATTTTGTAACTCCTCATTTCTCATCTATTTAAGCAAGAGCAAGAAAGAGTTGAGAGTACCATGTTCATTGTGAAGAAGGAGAGTTAGTGTTGAGTGTGTGCAAGAGAAGTGTGAGAGCAAATGAAGAGTAAGAGCAAGGGAAGAGCTAGAGCAAGTGTGAAGGACAAGATCTAATCAAGAGGTCTTGAAGCAAAGAGCAAGAGTACTTTAACTGCAAGTTGATCAAACATTGGTGACATTATTCATTCTCATTCTCTCTCTCTGTACTCTACTGAACAATTGAAAAAATCTTATAGAAGAAGAACCATTTGGGTTTTCCCCTTGTTGGTTTTGCCTTGGTCATTAGACCTCTCAGTGTCTTATATTTGTGTTTGGTTGTCTTCATATGTTAAAATTGGCAACTAGGGCCAAACTCCACATGGGACATCTTATTTATTGATAGCTGATATTTTTCTTGGATTCCTCTCTCCAAGAGGTGTAGGATTGATCTAAAGATCATCTGATTCTGACATGTACAAATGAAGTTAGGAATTTATTTTGATTATGGTCAAATTGTCAAGGTCGATCAGCGAACTTACGTAGGCTCAGAAGCCCAACAGTCACGTCTATTCATCCTCAATGTTGCATATAAATAGATGGTGACTTAGCCTTATTTGGACACACTCATCTTCACACTTCTCTCTCTCTCCTCATTGATTGGGTGCGGATTTTTGGGCCTCTCTCTCTCCACACATCAGAAATTTCAGGATGCCGAAGTTTCAGGAGACCGAATTTCTGGACAGTTTGACCAAGCGTTGACCAGCATGCATTGACCTCCTTTGACTATATTTTTGTGAGGGCTATCTCTGTTTGGGCAAGCCACATTTCTGGGCACAAAAATCGAGGCTAAACTTTGACTGTTGACCAGTGTTGACTGCAGCTAGGGTTGACCGTAGGTGCGCTGTTTAACTAGACTTTGATTGGGCTGAATTTGACTTTTTTGAGGGTTGTTTTATGTTATTGTTTGGAGACTAAAGTTGACCGATTTGTTAAGGGTCAAATCTGCCCTACTGACCAACATTGACTTTTCTGGTTAGGACTCTTTTGTTGTTATAAATTATCATATTTGTAAATTGTACTCTCTCTCTCTGTTGAACTATTGAAGACTAAAAGAAGATTTGATCAAGGGTTTTCCCATATTGGGGTTTGTCCCTGACTGGTGCCACATCTTGTGTCCTCTTGTCTTAGCTTGTCTTCTATTGTTTATGTTTATGTTCTATCTACATTTTACTATCAAGGATTCCATTGAAGAAGATTATCAGGGATTCCATTGACAAACATCTAGTGGCCTACAACTCTGAATTGAAGACCTCCAAGGAGATCTACAATAGGTTGGTCGGCATGTTCAAGGCTAGTAATGATAATCGAATTCTATTTCTCAAGAATAAGTTGAAGGATATTAAGAAGGGCAAGGACGAAGATATTCAATCCTATTTCTTGAGGATTACTGAGATCAAGAATGATCTATTCTCGATTGGAGAAGTCATTCCTGACAGGGAACCTACTCTCACCACCCTTGGAGGACTCCCACCTGAGTGGTATGTATTTAGAACCACCGTCCTCAACAATGATCGAATTCTAGGGTTTGAAGAATTGATGTCGAGATGCATTCAAGAAGAAACAAGAATGGTGGAGCAAGAAATGCCTTCTAATAGAAGCAACCCCACTGCATTCTCTGCTCATGCCAAAAGGAGAAATAATGTAGGGTCTAAAGGTCATTTCCATGGAAAGCCTGGATCTAAGGGAGGAAGGAAGGGCAGGTGCTTTGTTTGCAATAAGTTTGGCCACTATGCAAGAGAGTGTCCAAATAGAAGGGACACATCGCATGATGATGATCACAATTATTCAAAGGGAAACTTCAACAACAACGATCGAAGGAATGGCAGGTCCAATGGCAAAGGAAAAAGGAATGTGGGACATCAAGGAAATGATTGACCCTCCAAGAAATCAAGGAACTCTAGGTATGAAGAATCAAATGTTGCTAACAAAAAGCAAAAAGAGTACTATCTTATATCGGCCCTCTCCACTGCCTCTCCTCCGAACACTTTGGGAAATTGGTTGATTGATAGTGGTGGCTCAAGGCACTTCACCGGATACAAGGAACCCTCTCTAATCTGATAGAAAAGGAGAAAAACTTGGAGATCATCCTTGGAGACGATGCCACATATCCCGTGAAGGGAGTAGGGAATGGTATCCTTCAATTGAATCAAGGTAACACCATTCATTTGCAAGAAGAACTATATGTATCTAATCTCAAGAAGAACTTGGTGTCCATTTCAGCCATGGAGAGCAAAGGATTCAAGGTGGCATTCATTGATGGAAAGGTACGTGTTTGGAAAAGAAATTTTAAAGATGCTTTTACTCTTGAGTTCAGGGTTGACACTTTGTATCAAGTTGGAGGAAGTCCATTGGGAGCTATGTCTTGCGACACATCTCTACAATCTGAACTATGGCACCGGAGGTTTGCCCATCTTTCATTATAAGGCCCTACCCGATGTGAGACAGATGGTGACAAGTGTGCCCGAGTCCAAAGTAGAGCATGAAGGTGTATGTTCGAGATGTGTCGAGGGAAAACTTACAAGGAGACCATTCCACTCAAGTAATAGCAAGACCACAGATATATTGCAATTGAACCACTCTGACATATCTGGTATGATGCCCGTAAACTCTTTGGGAGGATACTTATATTATCTCACATTTATGGATGATTATTCTCGCAAGACCTGGATCTACCTCTTGAAGAAGAAGGATGAAGTGTTCACATGGTTCCGACACTTCAAAGACTTGATCGAAAACCAATCCGAGAAGAAAATCAAGATATTGAGGACTGATAATGGGGCCGAGTACAAATCCAATGAATTCCAAGATTATTGCAAAGAAGATGGCATTAAGAGAGAGACTACAATGCCATACACTCCTGAGCAAAATAGTGTAGCTAAAAGGAAGAATCGTTCTATTGTAGAAGCAGTTTGTGCCATGCTTCATGATCAAGGCCTTCTGTAGTTCCTAAGGAAGGACAAAGAAGCTGACACCGGAAATCAGGGTCCAAAAGAAGATGAAATGATGCCTGATGTTGATGAATCTATGGATCCTATTGATCCTCCTCCTCATGAGCCCTCCTCCTCCAAAAGGAAACCCTCATGGCTTAGGGAGACTCTCAAAGATGCCGACAGACACATTGCACCAAGGGGGACTTTCCGTGAAAGCAAGAAGTCGAACAAGTATCAAGGATATTTGACCGCCATGAGCACTATCATTCAAAATAAGCCTTCATCATTCGAAGAAGTCATGAAGCATCAAGTATGGAAGGATGCTATGAATGAAGAATACAAGTCAATTATGAAGAATGATGTCTGGGATGTGGTCCCTAAACCCAAGGACAAATCGGTTGTCACCTCTAAGTGGCTCTACAAAATCAAGCATGTAGCTGATGGAAGTGCAGAAAAGTTCCAGGCTTGCTTTGTTGCTCGAGGCTTCTCTCAAAAGAAAGGTGTAGATTACGATGAGATATTTGCACTTGTTTCCCGATACACCACCATCCGCTCGATCATAGCCCTTGTTGCCTCGCAAGGATGGAACCTACATCTGATGGATATCAAAACCGCTTTCTTACATGGTTCAATCAAAGAGGAAGTCTATGTGGAACAACACGAAGGGTTTGAGGTTCATGATTGGGAATCTCATGTATGCAGGTTGAAGAAATCTCTCTATGGATTGAAGCAAGCACCTCGGGCTTGTTATGAGAGGATCGATAGCTATCTGATGAAGCTGGGATTCACTAGAAGTGAAGCCGATCTGAACCTTTACTTTAAGGTTGAAAATGATAAACCTCTCATTCTGGTACTTTATGTGGACAACCTCTTTCTGACAGGTGTAGACCCTCTCATTCACAAATGTAAGAGGGAGCTGGCTTCTGAATTTGAGATGAAAGACTTAGGACCAATGCACTATTTCCTAAGGTTGGAGGTCTAGCAAAATCCAGGTGAAATTTTCCTCTCTCAAGGAAAATATGTTGTGAAGATATTAGAAAGATTTGGGATGGTGGACTGCAAGCCGTGACTACTCCGATGGAACTTAACTTTAAGAAGTTATGTTGTAGTGTTGTTGGACCTGAATTGGGAAATGCTTCTGAGTATCATCAACTCATAGGAGCATTGATGATCTTGGTGAACTCCCGCTCGGACATATGTTTTGTAGTTAACACATTGAGCCAATATATGGTTGAGCCTCATCATATACATTGGATTGGTGCCAAGAATCTTCTGAGATATCTTCGGGCACACTCACTCATGCACTGAGATACACTACCAAAGATGTGAGGCTGCATGGTTATTCTGATGTTGATTGGGCTAGCAGTGTGGTAAATCGCAAGAGCACTTCTAGATTTTTTTCTTTAGGTTCTGCTTCGATATCCTAGATGAGCAGGAAGCAGAAATCGGTTGCTTTGAGCACTACCAAGGCCGAATATATAGCTGCTAGTATGGCCTCTTGTGAAGTTGTCTAGTTGAGGAAGCTCTTTAGTGAGCTGTTTGGACATGTGTTGGATACCACTGTGATCCTTTGCGACAACCAGAGTGGGATATGATTATCAGAGAATCCCGTGTTTCATGATCGCTCCAAGCATATAGATATCAGGTACCACTTTATTCGGGATATGGTACAATGAGGAGAAATAAAGCTCCATCACATTGGGACTGATGAGCAGGTCACCAATATTCTGACAAAGCCCCTAGGGAACGTCAAGTTCTTGGCCTTCCGAGAACGACTTGGAGTAGTGGAGAGACCCTCTTATGAGGGTCCTGTATGAAATGGACATTGAGCTCTGGGAGCTCTAAGGGGCTTGGGGTACTTCTTGGAGCAATGAGCAACCATAGGGTGAGTGATTCAGCCTTCCTCTAGTGGTTTGTTGTGTACAGGGTGAGTGGTTCAACCTTACCCTGCGATACTCCTTGGCGACATGTAGGCAAGATGAGTGGTTCATCCTTCTCCTGCCGAGACATCCTACCCATGCAATCTGGGACTCATGGGAAGTACCTCTCATATAGCCAATGAGTAAGGAAATGAGTATAGGGACCATAGATCTACCGATGGACGCATCATGTACTACCGTACTCCCTATGCTAGGATGACCGATATTGCTCTGGGATCAACTGGAACTGACTTCGGGTGAGTAAGAGTGGTATGATACACTCTTTTGATTGGAACTGACTTCGAGTCAGTAAGAGTGCTATGACACACTCTCCTTTGATTGGGACTGACTTCGGGTCAGTAGAGAATGGTATGATACATTCTCAATCACTTCTTCTTCATAGTTTAGAAGAGAAATGCAGAGCAGTGCATTGATGGTAGAGATAGTACAGATTAGCAGATGCATTAGCAGATGGAGTTCTCCCTAGTTGAGAGGGAGTGTTAAAATTGGCAACTAGGGCCAAACTCCACATGGGTCATCTTATTTATGACAGCTGATATTTTTCATGGATTCCTCTCTCCGAGAGGTGTAGGATTGATCTAAAGATCATCTAATTCTGACATGTACAAATGAAGTTATGAATTTATTTTGATTATGGTCAACTTGTCAAGGATGGCCAACAAACTTATGTAGGCTCAAAAGCCGAACAGTCACGTCTATTCATCCTCAACATTGCATACAAATAGAAGGTGACAACCTCATTTGGACACACTCATCTTCACACTTCTCTCTCTCTCTCCTCACTGATTGGGTACGGATTTTTGGGCCTCCCTTTCCACACGTCCGAAATTTCAGGAAAGCGAAATTTCAAGAGGCCGAAATTTCAAGAGACTGAATTTCTGGACAGTTTGACCAGCATGCTTTGACCTCCTTTGATTGCGTTTTTGTGAGGGCTATCTCTGTTTGGGGAGGCCGCATTTCTGGGCGCAAAAATCAAGGCTAAACGTTGATTGTTGACCAACGTTGACTACAGCTAGGGCTAACCGCAGGTGGATTGTTTGACCAGACTTTGACTACGCTGAATTTGACTGTTTTGAGGGTTGTTTTATCTTGTTGTTTGGAGGCCGAAGTTGACTAAAGTTGACCGATTTGTTGAGGGTCAAATCTGTCCTATTGAGACCAGCGCTGACTTTTCTGGTTAGAGGTCTTTTGTTGCTGTTATAAATTATCAGATTTGTAAATTGTACTATCTCTCTCTACTGGACTATTGAAGACTAAAAGAAGATTTGATCAAGGGTTTCCCCACATTGGGGTTTGTCCCTGGTTGGTGCCACATCTTGTGTCCTCTTGTCTTGGCTTGTCTTCTACTATTTATGTTTATGTTCTATCTGCATTTTACTATCATGTTGATGTGATTGCTAATTTGAATATTGATAGATTAAATATGACTTATGTTATAGTGTTTGGATGTTTCCACAATGAGAGAAGTTTTTGAACCTCGTGTGAATCATAGGTAACTTATGTTTTGTCTTGATCATAGACTTCGTTCTTCAAGGAAACAAGGTTTAAATTATAATTCAAATAATTCAAATTTTGGTCTTATAAATTTGTCCCTTTTGAAAGTGAGAGAGAGTTGCTACAATGATGTCTTTAAGAGAGTGATCTTCAAGCTTTCTTCCTTCACCTTGGCTCTGATACCATGTTAAGAAATCAAGTGTGGTAGAGATTAATGCCTGATTCCTCTTCTTTATAATTACTTGGGAATTTTAATTGTCTTATTATTACTTGCTATGTTTCCTTCATCAAGCAATTATACAAATGTACAAAATATAAAGATCACAAATTGACAAGAGACACCAAAATTTAGGCTCCAAGCCAGGGCAAAACCCCACAAGGGGGAAAACCCAACAAACCTTCTCTTATAGAATCAAATCAAAATGAGATATCCAAGACCCAAGACCAAGGCGAAGTCTGCCACAAAGATTCCAAGTCAAACCCTCCTCCAAGTTACCTCCAATAGTCAAAGTCAACGTTGGTCTATTGGAAAATGTAACTAGTTTCGGTCTTCATAATTGTCATTGTACTCATGTCATTATGTATATCTTATGTTACAAGAAAAAGAAGAAAGAAAAATTATTATTTTCAAGCATGGGTTTCATGCTTCTTTTGATTGATCAACTAGGTTAAGCATGTTCTTCATATTTCTAGGGTTTGTCAAGTCATAAGAATTATTGTCATGCCTCGAGAGTCAATATCATTTGTATAAGACACTATTGGGCAAGTTGTAACTTGGAAAAGAATTTATCTTGAGTCTAGAAATTCAAAATAAGCCTCTAAGAACAAGTTGGCCCTACCTGTGACAAGTCAACCTAGAAGAAGTTATTCAACCTCCACAGATGTGTATATATAGACGTAGCTTCGACCTCATTTATCACCAATTCGATCTGCTCAAGAAAAAAGTTCAATATGAAGGAAGATAAGCAAGAAAAGAAGAGCAAGAGACTAGAAGACAAGGAGAAAGACCAAGCGAAGGAAGGAGATCCAAAATCTTTTCTACTTTTGTCCATACATGCGAAAATTAGGGTTTCTACAGCTACCGTAGGGTTGAAAATTGTAGGTCGAGGTTGCAGATCCGAAGCTAAGGGGCAAAGCTGAGATTTGAAGCTGGTTGAAGAAAGATTGACCATTGTTGACTTGGTTGATCTTTGACCCAATTCAAAGGGATTCTTAAAGGGTTGAATTGGTGCTTGGAGGAGGACTTGGTCTAGCATTTTGTCTTGGTTTTCTCATTTGAAGTAGATTTTATAAGAAGAGGAGATTTTTTTTGGGGTTTCCCCTTGGAGGGGTTTGCCCTAGCTTGGAGCCTACTTCTTGTGTCCATTATCATTATTGTTTTTTCTCTTGATAATTGTTTGATGAAAAGATCTAATAAAGAAACATAAGAAGATAACTAAAGTTCAAAGCAATTATTAAGGTTAAGGAGAATTATTTTTAAATAGATGCCCTAGTAGATTCTCCAACACGGTATCAAAGCTAAGGCAAAGAATAAGGTAGCTTGGAGATCATCTTGTTGACATAAAAAGGAACTGCTTTTCAAGGGGAATCATTTACAAAAGGACAAAAGAAAAGAAGAAAACATATTGACCTAGAAGGAAAGTTACTACATTGAAGGCCTCATCATCTTAAGAAGGATCAAAATCTCATAAGCTCTTATTGAAGACTCTCTAGTGCACTTCATCATTTTTAAAGGAAAGTTGCTACTCTCTCTTGGAAATTCGTCAATTTAAAGGCTCGTTGGAAGACATCTTTGAAGGAAAGGAAGCATATGTTAGTCAAGGTTGTCATTGATGTCAATATGGCATTGTTTGTGATGGCAAATTTGTGTGATGTGTGATGTTGCCCTAGATGCCATTAATCATAATACCCTAATGATGCAAGCCATAGAACTAACCTTGTTGTCGGCATACGAAGATACCATAACATCATGTATATTATGAATCAAGCTCACTTGAAGCCCTAATATGATATCGTTGCTCTTGATGAAGAATCCCTATACTCGGTCCTAGACATTTAAAAAGATGATGACACACTTGATGATATGGACTTGATGATATGAATGATGGTTGGATACCACTCTTGAAGTCCTAATAAAATTACCCTAACCCTCATTCTGGTCCCATTGACATTATACATGAAAAATTCAAATAACCCCAAGGACTGTACTAAGAATTCCAAACAGTCATAAAGAAAATTACTTTTTTGACCTCTTAAATACATCATTTTACAATGATTCTTTGACTATCCTGTAGATGACTTCTTCCTCTTTCCAAAGAGCTATTATTTGTCTTCTAACTCCTTCTAGATTGGGAGAAATTGAATTTTTAAGTTAAGAAAATTATTACTTCTGGTGAGCCAACTTGTGTAGGCTCATACCCCTTCACCCAACGGACATGTCCATTCGTCATAAGTCAAAACCTGTATAAATATGACATCCAACACTCCACTTTCATCATCAATTCGGTGCAAATTTCAGAGAACATTTTTGGTGAAGATAAGAAGTCAGAGCATAATGCAGTTAGTTCACAAGGAGGCAGAAGAGGAAGTATTTATGTTTGGGTTACCTCTCTATAAATATCAGACCTAAAATAAAGGCCTGAAACCTTACCTGGCAGCCACCTATTCCGGATTTGTGGAGGGTTTACAATTTATGACAGTCTTGTGGAGAACAAGCTCGGATTGTTGAACAGTTTGGGAAAACTTCTGAACAGTCCTATATATACTTATATATACCTCGAACTGTAGGATCAAACCCTCATCAGCTCGGACCAAGCTTGTGTTGAACCAGAACTCGGATTGCAGAAGATCCGTGGAAGGAGAGAATTTGTACTTATGACAGCAAGTTGCCATACTCTCGACCTATGTCAAGAGATAGTCCCTTAACAATGGAAGTGTTGTTGGCCCGGATTTAGCATTTGTAGAAGGCTTGTGCAGTGACATTGGTAAGACTTGAAGCTACAGTATTTTGTGTAGACCTGTACCCTACATCACTGGAAGCTTGGTGCTAGATTTGTGAACTGTACTATGAGCCTGTGGGTGACTTGATTTTGTGCCTCGGATAATCTAACATACATCAAGTGTCTTGAATCTTTATATAGTAACCAATGTACAAGAACTTGGATTTTCTTATGAAGGGATAGTTATAGCTCAGTCCTATGGATAGGCAGTGGGCAGTGACACTTGAAGTGAAGACAAATTCAGTTTAGTGAACAGTTTGGAACTCAGATCAAGAACAATTATTGTGGAAGGTTCCTCGTGTTCATAAATAGCAATAATCTCAGACTCAGTGTGACTATTGTGTGAAGGATTGTATATCCGACCTGTGGAGACTTGTACCTATTTGTTACAGTCATTTGAAGAGGCTCAGTCTTAAGCCTGGATTAGGCATTTATTTGAGCAAAGAGTTGGATAGAGAAGTAATTGGAGCAAGCATTGGACAATGAAGCAATTAAAGCAAACAGTGAAGAAATAGAAGCTCTTGGACAGTGGAATTTGGAGCCTTGAACATTCAAGCATTTGTAATCTTGGACAGCTGCCTATAAAATTTCAGTTCTTTTGAGAAGTGCAGACTACAAGACAGTCACCCTTTTAGATAGGTGTGTAAACAGTCTTGTAGAAGGCTGCCTTGTTTTGGAAGGTATTTTTCACTCTTGAAGGTTGCATCTTACAGACCTATTGAAGCATATTTTGGGACAATCAAGAAGACCTTTTAGTAGCACCTTTGAGGATAGCTTGGGAGATATCTTGATGAAGCCTTGAAGAAGAGTTTGCAGTAGTCCTTGTACCTGAAGTTGTTTGGAAGACCTTGTGCAGAACTTGAGCAATCGATTGAAGATACCTTGAGACATCACCAAGCATTGATTGAAGTCTTGGAGATACCCTTGGAGACATAATGCTTTGTTGAAGCCCCCCTCATGGAGTAACCTTGGAGTTTTTGTTTGGGTGACATGAAGAGCAGTGGCGATACCTTCTAAGAAGATAAGGTTGTCATTGATGAAGTGATTTGGAGAAGGCATTGCTGAGGATAGACAAGGCTCGTTGAAGTTGATATTGGGAGTCGTGAACAATCATCAAACTTATCTTGATGAATTGAAGCTGAGGGTTGGAGCCTCATAGAGAAAAGGTTGGTGCCTTGGAAGATAGGGTTGGAGCCTTAGAGGATAGGAGTCCTCAAGAGACTAGGTTGGAGCCTGTACCAGAGATAGGGTTGAAGCCCTAGAGGTTGGTGCCTCAAAGTGGCAAGGCTGGAGCCTTGGGGATCCCAATTCGGCGCTTGGCAAAATACAGGTTGGAGCCTAGGAGATTGAAGATTGGTGTCTTCATCTAGGGTTGGAGCCCTACACTATATTTTATTGGATTTATTGTAAAGAAGAAGTTAATAAAAGTATTTATTCTTATTGTTCATTTTGTGTTCTAATTATATAAGTGATCTAACTGGTAAAAATAACAATTGAAAAGAAATACTAATTCACCCGCCCTCTCAGTGTTTCCAACAATTGGAATCAGAACCAGTACCTTCACTCAAAGCCTAACCACTTGAAGGTAGATCCTTAAAACACAAATGGCAAAGCCAAGGAAGAAAGTCTCCAATCCTTCTAAAGATGTCTCTTCTTCAACCGTGAAAACTAAAGACAATCAAATTGGGAGAGTTCCCTTGTTCAATCGAAACTTTGATATATGGAAGTGAGAATGAGGAATTTCTTAATGGCTCAAGATTTTGAGGTCTGGCAATCGGTGACTACTGAAAGCACAATGGAAGAAGAATCCAAGGAATATAATGCAAGAGTGATAAAAGTAATCTTGAGTTGGCTACCAGATACTATAAAGGCCAAAGTGGAAAAATGTTCATTAGCAAAAGGTATGTGGGATAAACTTCGAGATCTTCACTCAAAAGGAGCATTGACCATGACAGTTAGTCAAGAAGATGATGGAAAGCAAGAAAGAAATCCAGAACCCATTAAGGAAGTTGAAAACAAGAATGAAGACATCAAGGCCAAGGAAAACCTAGAAGATGAAGAAAATAAAGAAGACATCGAAGAAGATCTCATGGCAAAACTTGTAGTTGTCCTAGAAGAGCTAAGCAGTTTGAAAAAAGAAAATGAAGAGCTTAAGAAGCGATTACAAGATGGTGACCATAACCTTGACACAACAAGGAAGGAAGTTGACCTATTTAAGCTTCAAGTACAAGAAAGAGATAAGGAGCTCGCCAAGCTAAAGGAGGATTGTTATCAAAACAAGAAAAGACATCATGAAGAAGTCACATCTATGACAAATCAATTGGATAAAGCAAAGAAAAAGGAAGACATTTTGCCAAGCTACCTTGAACAAAGACACAAGGACGTGAACAAACCTAAAGCGGAAATTGGTCAATACAAGGAAGAGGTCTCCTCCCTTAAATCTCAACTAGAAGAAGCAAAGAAACAAGCACAAGGACAAGTCGATGCCATGACATGCCAACTAGAAGAAAAGGATGAAGACATCACCAAATTAAAATTAGAAATCACCTCACTTAAGGCCCAATCATGTGAAGCAACCAAGATGAAGGAAGAAATGGAGAACCATCTAGTAAAGAGGGATGAAGAATGCAAGATGATGAAAGAAGAAATTGATCTCCTAAAGAAAGAAATTGATCATCTAAACAAGAGTCTTAAGAGCTCTCAAACCCTAGATGACATCCTAAGTCATCAAAGATCTCTTGATAAATTAAGTCTTGGTTATGCAGCTGAACCCTCAAATAGTAATGATGCAAACCCTAATGCTTCAAATAATAAGGATGTGGAGAAACTTGGAAGAAATATTGATGCCCCCAATTCCAGCAAAGGCAGGGAAAAGAATCAAGATGACATTGGAAGAAACCCTACTTCAAGAAGATATGCAGTTGGTGTCAAGAATGGGAGAGGCAAAAAAATTGATCAAAGGATCCCAAGACAAATTGACCTTAGAAGTTCATCAAGGCAATCTCCATCCTCCAGGTACCAAAGTATATTTTTTGGTTATTGCTATTTTGTACAAATTTTGGGCATATGGCAAAGGATTGTAGCCTGCAGGGCATACCACAAGGACAAATATAATGGTCCCCATCAGTGTCCCAGAAGCAACTTTGCAGGAGGAAATTATGCTTCCTCATTTATGTACAAAATTGAATGCTACAAATGTCATAATATTGGTCATATGGCTCGTAATTGTAACTTCAATTGGGTCCCTAAACAAGATAAAACCATGACTACCAAGCATGAAAGGAAAGTTACACAAGTATGGAGAAGAAAGCAAATCAGATTAGAAAATGTCTTGAACACTCAAGGCATCAACCCATGTTGTTGATTTAATATGTACATCTTTGGCATATATATTCCAAGTTTTGATGGTGAAATTTTGCCAAAAAGGAAGACTATGCATTCTATTAGGGGGAGATTATGATTCTTGATTATTCTTGCAGAAGTTATCCGTGAAGAGCCCTATGAAACCCTTGACGAATCACACATGGACAATCATCTCTTGATAGATCATCTCTCGGGAGAAAATCCAATGAAGAACATAATCCCTAACTCATCCGATAGACCATTGTTGAAGATGACTTCCACTTGATCACAAGGCAGCAATCTTTCTTAAGCAAAAAGAAGAGCTAGAGGATTTTATGCAAGCAAAGGGGAGTTACTTCATCACATGAAGAAATGCAAACACATCTATCATGGACCACATTGCCAGAAGAAAGAGCACCATGACAGGGGGAGCAACATATCTATGAAGTACTATCATTGATGAAGAAAAGCAGCTTGTTAGGAGGAGTACTTGAGCACCCCATTTGTCATTGATGTCAAAGGGGGAGAGAATGTTGAGAGGGCAAGAATGTTGCCATCAATGACAAAGGGGGAGATTGTTAGTCAAGGTTGTCATTGATGTCAATATGGCATTGTTTGTGATGGAAAATTCTTGTGATGCGTGATGTTGCCCTAGATGCCTAGTAATCATAATACCCTAGTGATGCAAGCCCTAGAACTAACCTTGTTGTCAAAATATGAAGATGCCATAACCTCCTGTATATTATGAATCAAGGTCAGCTGAAGCACTAATGAAGAAGCCCTAATACGATATCCTTGCTCTTGATGAAGAACCCCTAAACTTTGTCCTAGACATTTAACAAGATGATGACATGAACGATGACACACTTGATGATATGGACTTGATTATATGAATGATGGTTGGAGACCACTCTTGAAGTCCTAATAAAATTACCCTAACCCTCATTCTAGTCCCATTGACCTTATACATGAAAAATCCAAATAACCCCAAGGACTGTACTAAAAATTCCAAAAAGTCATAAAGAAAATTACTTTTTTGACCTCTTAAAGACATCATTTTTCAAAGATTCTTTGACTATCTTATAGAGGACTTCTTCCTCTTTCCAACGAGCTATTATTTGTCTTCTAACTCCTTCCATATTGGGAGAGATTGAATTTTTAAGTTAAGAAAATTATTACTTCTGGTGAGCCGACTTGTGTAGGCTCATACACCTTCACCCAACAGACGTGTCTATTCATATATAAATATGACATCCAACACTCCATTTCGGTGCAAATTTCAAAGAACATTTTCGGTGAAGATAAGACTCGGAGCATAACGCAGTAAGTTCACAAGGAGGCCGAGGAGGAAGTATTTATGTTTGGGTTACCTCTCTAAAAATCTCGAACCTGAAATAAAGTCTTGAACCCTTACCTGGCAACCACCTATTCCGAATCTGTGGAGGGTCTACAATTTATGAAAATATTGTGGAGAACAAGCTCGGATTATTGAACAGTTTGGGCAAACTTCTAAACAGTCGTATATATACTTATATATACCTCGAACTGAAGGATCAGACCCTCATCAGCTCGGACCAGGCTTGTGTTGAACCAGAACTCGGATTGCAAAAGATCTGTGGAAAGAGAGAATTCGGACCTGTGACAGCAAGTTGCCATACTCTCGGACTTATGTCAAGAGACAGTCCCTTAACAGTGGAAGTGTTGTTGGCCCGGATTTAGCATTTGTAGGAGGCTTGGATAGTGACATTGGTAAGATTTGAAGCTACAGTATTTTGTTAGACCTATACCCTACATCACTGGAAGCTCAGTGCTATATTTGTGAACTATACAGTGAGCCTGTGGGTGACTTGATTTTGTGCCTTGGATAATCTAACATACAGCGTGTCTCGGTATAGTAACCAGACTATAAGAACTCGGATTTTCTTGTGAAGGGATAGTTATAGCTCGGTCCTATGGATAGGCAGTGGGCAGCGACACTTGAAGTGAAAGATAAATTTAGTTTAGTGAACAGTTTGGAACTCGGATCAAGAACAGTTATTGTGGAAGGCTCCTCGTGTTCTTAAACAACAATAATCTTGGACTTAGTGTGACTATTGTGTGAAGGATTGCATACTCGACCTGTGGAGACCTGTACCTATTTGTTACAGTCATTTGAAGAGGCTCAGTCTTAAGCCTAGATTAGGCATTGTTTGAGCAAAGCGTTGGATAGAGAAGTAATTGGAGCAAGCATTGGATAGTGAAGCAATTAAAGCAAGCAGTGAAGAAATAGAAGCTCTTGGACAGTGGATATTGGAGCCTTGAACATTCAAGCATTTGTAATCTTGGACAGCTGCCTATAAAACTTCAATTCTTTTGAGAAGTGCAAACTACAAGACAATGACCCTTTTAGATAGGTGTGTAAACAGTCTTCTAGAAGGTTGCCTTGTTTTAGAAGGTGTTTTGCACTCTTGAAGGTTGTATCTTACAGACCTATTGAAGCATATTTTGGGACAATCAATAAGACCTTTTAGTAGCACCTTTGAGGATAGCCTAGGAGATATCCTGATGAAGCCTTGAAGAAGAGTTTGCAGTAGTCCTTGTACTTGAAGCTATTTGGAAGACCTTGTGCAGAACTTGAGCAATTGATTGAATATACCTTGAGACATCACCAAGCATTGATTGAAGTCTTGGAGACACCCTTGGAGACATAATGCTTTGCTGAAGCCCTCATGGAGTAACCTTGGAGTTTTTGTTTGGGTGACATGAAGAGCAGTGGGGATACCTTCTAAGAAGATAAGGTTGTCATTGATGAAGTGATTTGGAGAAGGCATTGTTGAAGATAGACACAGCTCGTTGAAGAAGATATTGGGAACCGTGAACAACCATCAAACTTATCTTGACGAATTGAAGCTAAGGGTTGGAGCCTCATAGAGACAAGGTTGGTGCCTTGGAAGATAGGGTTGGAGCCCTAGAGGATAGGATTCCTTAAGAGATCAGGTTGGAGCCTATACCAGAGATTGAGTTAAAGCCCTAGAGGTATCATAGGGGAAGGTGAACCACTCACCCTGTACATAACGCATCACTAAGGGAAGGTGAACCACTTCGCTCATAGCTCCAAGAAGTACCCCAAGCCCCCGGAGCTCCTAGAGCTCAATATCTAACTCCAACGGGACCCTCATAAGAGGGTCTTTCCACGACTCGAAGTCCTTCACGGAAAGTTAAGAATTTGACCTTCCCCAAGGGCTTTATAAGAATATCTGCGACTTGTTCATTAGTCCTAATGTGATGGAACCTTATTGCTCCCTGTTGTACCATATCCCAGATAAAGTGGTACCTGATATCAATATGCTTGGAGTGGTCATGAAACACGGAATTCTCAGAAAGACAAATCCCACTTTGGTTTTCGCAGTAGATCACAGTGGTATCCAACACATGCCCAAACAGCTCATTAAAGAGCTTCCCCAACCAAATTTCTTCACAGTTGGCCATACTAGCAGCAATATATTCGGGCTCGGCAATGCTCAAAGCAACCGATTTCAGCTTCCTACTCATCCAAGATATCAAAGAAGAACCTAGTGAGAAGCAACATCCCGATGTGCTCTTACGATCCACCACACCACCAACCCAATCAGCATCAGAATAACTGTGGAGCCTCAAATTCCCGATAGCGTATCTCAGTCCATAAGCGATTGTGCCCAGGAGATATCTCAAGAGATTCTTGGCAGCAATCCAATGTATGTGATGAGGCTCGACCATAAATTGACTCAATGTATTCACTGCAAAGCATATGTCCGAACAGGAGTTCACTAGGAACATCAAGGTCCCCATGAGTTTACGATACTCAAAAGAATTTCCCAAATCGGGCCCAGCAGCACTTTCGCATAGCTTCTTGAAGTTGCATTCCATCGGAGTAGTCACGGACTTACAATCCACCATCCCAAATCTTTCAAGTAGCTTCACAATGTATTTTCTTTGAGAAAGGAAAATCTTACCTGGATTTTGCCAAACCTCCAAGCCTAGGATGTAGTGCATCAATCCTAGGTCCTTCATCTCGAATTCGGAAGCCAACTCCCTTTTGCATTGATAAATGAGAGGGTCTGCACCTGTCAGAAAGAGATCGTCCACATAAAGTACCAAGATGAGAGGTCTATCATTTTCAACCTTGAAGTAAAGGTTCGGATCAGCTTCACTTCTTGTAAACCCCAGCTTCATCAGATAGATATCAATGCTCTCATACCAAGCCCGGGGAGCTTGCTTCAACCCATAGAGGGCTTTCTTAAACCTACATACATGTGTCTCCTGATCTTGAACTTCAAACCCCTTGGGTTGTTCTACATAGACTTCCTCCTAAAGTGAGCCATGCAAGAAGGCGGTCTTGACATCCATTTGATGCAAATTCTATCCTTGAGAGGCAACAAGGGCAATGATCGAACAAATGGTGGTATATCAGGCAACTGATGCAAATATCTCATCATAGTCCACACATTCCTTTTGAGAGAAGCCTCGAGCAACAAAACTGACCTTGAACTCTTCAGCACTTCCATCAGCTCCATGCTTGATCTTGTAGAGCCATTTCGAGGTAACAACAAATGTGTCCTTGGGTCTAGGGACCACATCCCAGACATCATTCTTCGTAATCGACTCATACTCTTCATTCATAGCACCCTTCCAAACTTCGTGCTTCACAGCTTCTTCGAATGTGCAAGGATCAGTTTGAACAATGGTGCTCATGGCAGCTAAGTACCCTTGGTACCTATTCGGCTTCTTGCTTTCACGAAATGTCCCCCTTGGTGCAATATGTCTCTCGGCATCTTTGAGAGTGTCCCTCAGCCATCAGGGTCTCCTTTTTTAGGAGGAGGGCTCATGGGGAGGTCGATCAATGGGATCCATCATTCCTTCAGCATTGGGCATCAGCTCATCCTTCGGTTATTCTTGCTTTCGTGTATCTTCTTCTTTGTCCTTCCTTGGAATAGGAAGGTCTCTAACTTTCCCAAAGGCAACATTTTCATCGAAGGTGACATCATGACTTATTTCCACTTCTCTTTGACCAGGCACATGATTCTATATGCCTTTGAAGTTTCACGGTAGCCCACAAATGTTCCTTTCTTCCCAGATGCATCCAATTTGCTTCACTTTTCTTTCAGCACATGAAAATATATGAGGCTACCAAAAATTCTAAAATGAGAAACATTCGTTTTCTTACCGATGAAAACTTCTTCGGGAGTTTGGAGTCCAATGCTTGATGAGGGCATCTATTTTGAAATACATGGTAGTGTTGGCAGCTTCTCCCCATAGGAACTTCAGAAGGCCTTGACCATGAAGCATGGCACGGGTGGCTTTTATAGGAACAATTCTTTCCTTCAGCAACTCCATTTTACTCGGGAGTATATCTGGTACTAGTCTCCCCCTTAATGCCAACTTCTCTACAATAATCATTCAACTCATTTGATTCATATTCGGTTCCATTATTGGTCCTCAATATTTTGATCTTCTTCCCTGTTTGATTTTCAACCAAGGCTTTGAAAGAGCGAAACCATTGGAACATTTCATCCTTCTTCTTCAAGAAATAAATCCAAGTTTTGCGAGAGAAGTCATCCACAAAGAAGCATAATACAAATATCCTCCCAAAGATGTCACGGGCAACATACCAAATAGATCAGAATGAACAAATTGCAACATGTTGGTAGTCTTGCTATCACTTGAGGGGAATGGTCCCCTTGTATGTTTTCCTTCAGCACAACCCAGACAAACAACTTCATGTTCTACTTTAAATTCGGGCAAATCTGTCACCATCTCCCTTGCATCGGGTAGAGCCTTATAATGAAGATGAGCAAACCTTTGGTGCCATAATTTGGATTGAAGAGAAGTGTCGCAAGACATAACTCCTAGTGGACTTCCTCCAACTTGATATAGGCAGTCATCCTTGAATCCAAGAGTGAATGCTTCTTTGAAATTTCTTTTCCAAACACGTACCTTTCCATCAATGAATGCCACCTTGAATCCTTTGTCCTCCATCCCTGAGATAGATACCAGGTTCTTTAGATCGGGTACATATAGTACATCTTGTAGATGAATGATGTTACCTTGATTCAATTGAAGAGTAGCATTCCTTGTCCCTTTCACGGGATAAGTGGCATCGTCTCCAAGAATGATTTCCATATTTGTATCCTTTTCTATCAAATCTGAAAGAGCTTCTTTATACCCAGTGAAGTGCCTTGAGGCACCACTATCAATCAACCAATTACCCAAGGTATCCGGCAGAGAGGCAGTAGAGAAGGCAGATATAAGATAAAATTATTTTTGCTTGTTCTCTACAACATTAGATTCATCATACCTGGAGTTTCTTGATCTTTTGGGAGGTCGACCATTTCCATATTGAGTAGCGAGAGCATTCCTTTTTCCTTTGTTGTTGAACTTGTCATTCCTTTGATTGTTGTTGCCCTTGAAATTGTTGTGGTTGTTGTTGTTATCATTATCTATCAGAGAGCAGAAACACATAAACACAGAACTCACAACTTGCTTCCATTGGTTGATTAAACATGTATTTATACAGGATGGAGAAGCTTCTGGAGATCGATTGGGGCAGTGGCTTCTTCAGGAAGCTTGCCCATTTTCAACGAATTCCAGAACCTGCATTAAAATCACTGTTGAATGTTGGTGGCGGGTAGTTGGAATTACTTCTAGTTCCTTCCAACACTTCCCATTAATTCCAACTATATAACAAACATATTCTTAACTGATAGGCCTGCTGGTCTAAGTCTCAGCTAGGCTTACAACATAATTTGGATTTTCTACAATGCACAACTTATTTCTACACATTTCAAATTTAGCCTTTCCAATAGGCTTGGTGAATATGTCAGCCACATTTTCATTTGTATTACAATATGATAAGTCAATTTCTTTTGTTTGCAATTTTTCTCTTACAAAATGATGTTGTGTGTCAATGTGTTTTGTCCTTGCATGATATATAGGATTGTTTGCCAATTTGATAGTGCTTTGATTGTCACATCTGATTACTGTAGGTGCTTGTTGTGTTTATCCAACATCTTCGAGTATCCTCCTAAGCCATATTGCTTCACAGGTAACACTGCATAATGCTTTATATTCAGCTTCAGTGGATGACAATGAAACAGTTGGTTGTTTCTTACCGCTCCATGATATTGGTCCTGAACCAATATTGAACACGTATCTAGTAGTAGATTTCCTATCATCTAGATTTCCAGCCCAGTCAAAATCAAAATAACCTGCCAATTCAACATCAAATTCATCAGTATACATAATACCAAAATTAAGTGTTCCTTTCAAATATCGAAGGACTTTCTTTGCTGCTTTCCAGTGGCTTTCACAAGGCTTAGCCATGAACTGACTAAGTATGCTGACAGAATATGCTATATCTGGCCTGGTAGTGGTGAGATAGTTCAGATTTCCCACCAGTTGACGGTACATAGTTCCATTCACCTCTTTGGTTCCATCATCACTACACAATTTGACTTTCCAGTGGCTTTCACAAGGCTTAGCCATGAACTGACTAAGTATGCTGACAGAATATGCTATATCTGGCCTGGTAG